>PNEQ01004355.1:5311-46109 GCA_003012365.1 Medauroidea extradentata
GGTGCAGTAGTGGTCGGTAGTTGGTAAAAGTGGTCGGTTATTGGTGTTTTTGTAACATAAAATTAAAAAAATTATAAAACTACTTTTAAGTAATAAATGTTTAAATCTGAGATCGCCCCAATTTCATTTTAAGGTGATACTTTAAAATATAATGGTCATTATGTGAAATAGTTAAATTGTTTATTTACTGCAAATTTTTTAAGTTGAAATTTTCTTAACTGGTCGGAAATTGGTACATTCACCTACAGTACTTGTTAGAAACTGTGACCTTGCTATGTGAGACGAACTATAGCTAGTCTGTACGCCGTCTTCCCCCCGGTGACACCCGACACTCTAGCAGCAGGAAGAGGGGAGTGTGAGGTAGGGTGGGGCTGGGACAACACTGGGGGATTACAACCCGCTACGTCTGTGCATCGTCCAGAGGGATGAGAGTTGCTATGACGAGAGGGTGAACGAAGATCTTCGAGATTTACTGTCTGCATCTAGGCTGGGTACAGTGCTGTACAGCTACAGGGTTGCCAACTTTTTCACATTTACCATAATTGACATTTACTGTCTTTCGACTCGCAATGTTAATTTGAATTTCACTGAACTGATAAAGGAAAATTATTAATGATAGAAATTTTATTTTTGTGCGAACTGAAATTCAGTATCACATATAATTCACACTTTTGAATATACAGGTCAATAATTTTCCTTCGCGTCTAATGTCCATACTGGATAATTCATTTACCCCAAATATACGGGAAATCCCGTACTAAACGTGACAGTTGGCAACCCTGAGCATATCCTTGAACTCTGACGTCACAAGTCACCTGCCTGTCTTACCTTTAACCTCGCACAGAGATTAAATTCCTGGTGATTTAATACACCAATGAACTGACAGACTAAGGGTTGTATCTACAGACCTCTTTCGAACAACAACCAACTGCTCACCAATGCTTTCTCTATGATGATAGCAGTTGGTTTTCATTCGAAAGAGGTTAATAATATCGGCCCTAGTCCGGGTAGAGTAAATTTATGTTCTAAAATGTTTATTGAACTTAACGTTTCGTCGACAGCGAGTGAAGTCGTTACGTGGAATAGTTCAGTAAAAAAACTTGTTTACGAATGTATAGCAATGGATATGGAGCGCGTGTTAAGCGGCGACGTGGCACATTATTCAACGCTAAAAGCATTCATCTATAACTATAGGTTTCTTGAAGCCAATTTGCGAAAATTAAACAATAGCAACCCTAGACAATAGTTTTAGCCAACGTTTTAAACAAAATTGTATCCAGTTGTTACGAACTTCTGAGGCACAATCTATGACGCCGGAACCTCGCGCATTTAACTGCGGCGCAAGAGATCACACGTAACGAATTAGTAATTCTGGATAAATATTTACTTAGAAAGTTGGCAAATACCATTATCTAGGATTGTCAGCAGGCCCGCCAAGAGGGGGGGGCAAGGGGGTGCAATGCTCAGGGGCCCGGGGTCTCAAGGGGCCCGGGGCGGACCATACACTAGTACCATGGGCAGGTGCACCAAATGGTTTCGGAGGTGGACATGGCCAATCGGCTGGCATTATGCGAGCGGGGATTGTATCAGCTAGTAAATAAACAAATTGTTTACAGATGAGTCAATTTTTCAAACCACAGGAGTTTCAAACCGTAAAAAAAAATTGGGGGTGTGGGGGGCCCAAACTCACATTTGCTCAGGGGCCCGAAATTTCTCTTGGTGGGCCTGATTGTCAGTGAGTATTTTATCCATGTTGACTTCGAAAAAAGCGTAGAAATCAATTGATGTTTTCAGCGTTTATTTACCTACATGCAATAATAATGTACGCTGGTAGTCCCTCATACTTTGATGACTGTGTTGTCAAAGCGCTGTGACCTGAGCACGTAGTCTTGACATGCACACAATACTTGAAATATAGTCCACAACAACCGTCACGGTGTAATGTGAACCAAGTCGTGTTCAACAGTATGTAGTCAAGGTATGTCAAGTCGCCTCAAGGAAACTGGAGTTTTGTATGACCATCCAAGTACAATTAATATGCCCTACTTGTATGTATGATATTTGTAATGTTCTGTAACAGTAAACAACCACGCTTTTGAGTTGGCTGGCATTTTTTACTATCCATAAAATCACATAAACCTCCCCCCTCCCCCAAATGTTTCTACATCCGCCACTTGGTAAGCCCATTAATTTAAAACCATTTATATGCCTCTTTTGAACCCCCTCCCCCCTTGATAGACGCCCTTTGGACGTGTCAGAAGTCTGGCAGGAGAAATGCAACTATCTCTCAGTAGTTCTGTCGAGTCGTGAGTCGCTGAAGCATCGCGCATTAATTTTATTGTGGAGTTTCCTTGCCTTACAGAACTGGTATTGCAATCAGAACATTGTTTGGTAATTAAAGGTAGATAGGAAAGGGAGGTGTCTAGGACGATGAATCAAGCAAATAATGGTACACTGTAAAAATTTTTTTGGTAAATTTACTCTACATGTAATGGAAGCTAATTACCTCTACAAGTGAGGGAAAATTACTCAACACGTGTCAAGGAAAGTTACTCAACTGGTAATGTAATGTTTCATTACATATTGGCGCAAGCCCTCTAGGACAATTTGATATAACGCGCGAGCGAAACTTCCTAGTGTTTTGTGTGGCGAATACACTATCTTGCAAAAATTTCCACACATGTTCGGAAATCAGACTTTCCTCTCAAGGTTGGGGAATATTACCATACATATGATGAGTAACCTTACTCACTTTTTTTACAGTGTAGTTAACATAGTCCGGAAAATACGGTTTTCCCGTTGCTATGTATGGACACAAGCAAACATGGCAACGTTGTAACACTGTTTCTTTGTGTGGGTATATTTAAAAGCTTTGGTGTATACCAGACCTGTTGATATTGTCCACGAACCACAGGAACGTGTTGTGGACGGTTGCCACGACATTCGGAATACACCTGGCATTTTTGGAACGTGCCTGTCTTCACAGGAACGGCGCATATTTCGAACACTTGTAATGTCTTCGTACACATGTGCAGCATTCTGACGTTCTGATCCTCTGGGACACTGGTATTATAGCGTCCCTGTCGTAACATGTAATGCCATTTTGGGAAAACCGGAACTATGTTTACTAGCATTATCTGCTTGTTTCATCGTCCTAGACACACACCTTTCCTTTGTACCTATAATTACCGAACAACCTGTATTTATTTCAACTTTAAACCGACCTAAACTAATTTAAACTAGCCTAAACCAATTTGTCACAAAGGAAGGGCAATGCTCACACGCATGCGCAGAAGTAGGGCATGCGCGGAGTCTAGTTGAGACGTAGTTGCATTTCTTCGTCTATAGACTATTGACGCGAGTTGCCTTTTATAATACACGGCGCAGTATTTGTCAATAAATACTAGGCTAACTGTAGTCTTATCTGCCTTGGCGTGGGTTGTTTTATCTCGGGCAATAACTTTGTGAGTGTGGACGTCTAGATTTATCAGCTGTCGTAAATATTGCCGACACAAGTGCGCGGCTTAATTGTAATGGGGGAAAATTCTTTGTTGAAAGCACATAGATTTCCTCCGGCTGTTAGAAATGCGAGTCAGTGTGGCCAACTTGGTTTTTTCCAATCGAAACCTGGTTATTTGGAATGATAGTCAAGTTGGTAAAAAGTTTGGCTTGACATTTATTAGTTGCTATAAAAAAGAGCGTCTCACGCTTAGATTGCAGTACAGGGTTATATGGACATTCGCTCTCTCTCTTTCCAATACACGGTAACTGCCATAAGCACTGTCCTTGTTTCGGCGTGCGCTGTTGCCTAAAGTCCTAAAATTTTTACTTTATAACTTTGATTTTAAAATTTTTGCATATTGTACAGAATCGAAACGCGCATCGGGTAATATAGTTGGTTTATCAATTACACCATTTTAAGGGGTTGAAAAAATTAAAAAAACACATATTTTGAACTTGGTACTGTTTTTATGCATCCTTAAATATATCACATCATAACTTACGAATCAAAAGCAAAATCGTATCCAGATTTTTATGTTGTGTAATTTCATATATCTGGGCACCAACGAAAAAATCTGAAGGCTAAATTTTTTCGTTATTTGTACAGAATTCTTTTCCTAACATTATATGCGTATTTTAACGAACTGAAACATAAAAAAGTTGGTCAGTGAGAAACTTTTTTCCTATTCAAGTTAGACGGGGGATGAAAGCGAGAAATTTGTTCGTAATGAGCTGAATCTATTTTTAAAAGCAACCCAACCCCAATAGCTTTAGCCGTTCTCTTGTATATATCTGTGAAATGTGCGGCGTATTATTGTCATGTGCTCCCGTGCGCTGTCTCTGCAAATTAGACAGCAGAGTGTCGCTCGGAGTGTTGTCGGAAGAGGAAAAACGTCCCGTTATCTTTGCTGACTATGATGTTATGTCTGGAATGGTTAATAAATAATATACAGGCTACCTTTAGTCAGCAGTTTTCTTCGTCCAGTGTCCTAAACTTGGTTTAGTAGTGAAACTACAGTGTCTCGCGGCCGAGCGGTTTGTCGTATATGTTGACGGATTTGGAATCAAAATTTCTTGTGTGTAATTTTTTGTTATGAAGTATTTGTATGGGAGGCAAAACAGTAAAAAGTCGTAATATAGGTAGGCTACGATAAAGGGAGCGAAATAGTGTATTGATCTTAGTCCAGTATTTTTCACATGCTATTAACTCATTAAGGAAGCTTTAGAAGAAACAGGATGTTCCAAACAAACCATTTACGCCAATAAGAAGAAACGATAGCAACACAGTTCATCAAACAAACATGAAAAATTGAAATAATGAAGGAAAAACAAGCAATAAATAATTCCAGTAAACAAATTTAAGGCAATGATCCTTCGTTTCTACTACTTGTACGGCAAATATTTTAAAATTCCTAAATCAGAGAAAATATGAAAATAAAACTCTCATACAGTTTGTTTATAAGGTTTTACTACGTTGTGTAATTTTTTTCCTTGACAAAAATATTTATCTGATTTCGCTTAAGTTTTTGACTGAGGAAAATTCGTAATCACCTTCAACTTTATGTTTAAGTATTGAAAAACTACATAATATTTAGTAAAAAAAAATTAAAAACTACTGGTAAACATACTGTTTTGTATATACTCTCGTTTAGGCTTATGATGATATTATCAAAGAAGTAGTGGTAATAAGTGATATGACTAAGTTGACATCACGGCAGAATATCAATATACTCTCTTTTGTTTGATAACCGAGCGTGTTGCAGCAGTGGTAAAACATTCGCCTCTCATTCGGTAGGACCCGGTTTCGATGCCCGGCTCCGACCATCCTGATTTCAGTTTTCCAGTGTGTTTTCCGAAATCACTCCAGGCGAATGCTGGGATGGTTTCTTAACAAAGGCCATGGCCGACTCTTCGCCCCTTTCCTTCCTTTTATCACTATGAAGGCCTTATGCTGTTCGAGGGCACCTAAAAACGTCCAAATAAATAAATACCCCCCCCCCCTTCTCCATTTCAAATGTATTCTTGGCAGACAAAACGTGACAATATATGACATATTTTTCAGTTCTCATATGAAATTGGTTTTGAATGATCAATCTCATAATCATTAACTACTCCAACCACGTTTTTTGTCTTCAGACAGATGCTACCAAAATGGAGAAAATATTTCGTTTTGTTAGCAGTAACTATAATGATAATTATTTCTTAGTAAAGTGCTCGTTAAAATTCATGTAGCCTAGTGAATTAATAACAGTGGAGTATGTGGATTGTTTATTATTTTTAAGTAATATAAAATGCCATTAATTACACATTTTGAAGCGTGATGCCATACAAATTGTAATATCAACTAGAATAATAAAGAGTATAATATATTAAAGCTCAAAATTCTGAAGTAGTTCACCTCCCGAACTTCGTAGCGTGGCTGCGATGTGGCAACAGCGCGTGCTATAAGCTGTGTACTGCAATCTTAAGGTTGGGACGCTCTAAACGTAAATTATTTATAATTTTTTTTCCTAACCTACCCTAACTACTAAGGTATGTGTGAGGCCCGGGGAAGGAGCGGGACTAAGTGCGTCTCAGGGCTGAGCCCCATACGCCTACTAGGGGGAAGTTTCATGCAGAGGAGGCATGCATCGCGGCAGAGAGGGATTGGGCAGACATGGCCGCAATTGGGGCCATGTCTGCCTCCCTAAGTGTACCTATAGCTAAGACATAATCTAAGAATAGAGAGGGAAAAACCGGCATAGTACCGTAAAAACCCTCTCGACAGAATAGGAGTGTAACCACTCAGCAGTTACATGCATTAAAAATAAAAATGGCACTGGAAAAGTAGGAAGGTCCAGGTTGTAAGTAGAGTTGTGAAGAGTGGGGCGGGGGAGGGGGGGGGAACTTTATTTATAAATTATTTATATTTTCTTGATTAACTTTATGTATTTCGTCAATTCACAATTCAAATGTGAAGTTAAAGTAACGACAATTGAATAACAATTGGAAATCTGTTTTTTGAAAGGGAAATATTGTGATATAAATCGTCATATATATTTACCGTAAAAGCATGTCACGTAAATATTTTAAAAAAATTAACCCAATTATTAATATTTTTTAATTTAGTATAATATTTTTTCAGAACAAAAGCAGCGCCATCTATTGACGCAACTCAATTCATTTACGAATACTACACCAACCTACTTTGTTGACAGGAGTCGGTTGTATGTACAACTTAGGGTTTCCGAAGCCTTACAATAAACATTAAAGCAAAATAAAATAGACGTGGATTGCAACTTGTGCTTCGTATATGCCAGTAATATTGTACAGCTAACTATGGGCAATCATTTTAAATAATCGAACCTGAGATGTCTATTTCAGCAGTTGTACCGTAAAGTTGGTATTGTATTTCAGGCGGGAACAGTGGCCGCTGTTCTCCAGCTACTCTTGTTGGCAACAGTTGGTGGCCCAGACGAGGAACTTGAGTCGTGATCATGCCGCCCTCAGCGAGGTGTACTCCACACATCTTGTCAGTCGACTTGCCCAAGTCATGGAGGATGTCCAGAGGATATACAGGCGGGTATGTTAACAATACACACTTGCCATTGTTGGGTTGGCAAGTGCTTCTCTCATCGCTTACTTTCCAAACCTTCCTACATTACTCCGTCAATATATGCCACTCACTCGCTGACCTACTGCTTCCATAGTCAGTTCTGCTCCTCATCCTCTGAATATTCCTACTATTATTCCCTCTCTCTCTATACTCCGGCGTAGTTAATGTTTCTGTACAAAACATTTAGGCTACATAAGGTAAAAAATCGAATATTTAAAAATATTAAAAATTGTAAATATTACATTTTGTAACATTCCGTAACAAGTGTGTATGTAATGCAAAAAAAAAAGCAAATTACTATATTACCTGGAAGCTTGCAATTTTAGTCATGTCAGCATGTCACAAGCATTTTAAACAGAAATAAAATGATACAGTTACCATAGAAATACTAATTTACAATTTAGCTGTGAGCTGCCATTATATGTATAGCAGTCGTTGAAAGATTTAGGCCCTATCTGAGTTGTACTTCAAAAGCGTGTATATACGTATATAATATTTAAATTTTTAAAAGATTGTCAATATGTGTAATGTGTAGCTTGGCTGAGTCCAGTATTGAGGAGGAATGGGTGTAACAGTGGTTGTATTGATACATGTTTGTGTGTGTTAGTGTCGAGAGATAGGATATGAGACCCACGAGGAGATCCTGCGAGTGCTACACGAGCTGCACACCACCATGAAGACATACCACAGTTACCAGGGTGAGTGTCGCCAGGCAGAGACCAAGCTGAGGGTAGCAGAGAACCAGCGACTCAAACTGGAGCAGAGCCTGCCTCGCGAGAAGCTGGACCGCTCCAAGAAGTACCGCCTCATTGAGAAGGAGGTCCAGAAGGTAAACTAAACTGCCTCCTCCAGTACTGTCATCTACTTTCCCCTGCTGCTTTAATCCACCGTCCTTGATGTACTATAGTCTGTTACACTCCAAGATGAGTCTCGTCCATTGCTTGAACAGTGGTGTAGCTCACGTGTTAAGTTCTTAAAATACCCAAGGGTTACACATGCGTTGGTTGGATAAAAAAAATAGCCATCCCTTTCTTCTTCTGAATATTAGAACACCACAACTGTGCAAACACTAAGATGTACAGTAAGTAACGTCATTCATAGAATTATTTATTAATCTCATAAAGGTGTTATTATTTTCAGTTGAAACCATTTCAAATTAAAATTTCTAATGTGGGAGTTAATTGTATGTCGTTGTTCGTTTATTATTTATCTCATTTTTGATACAGAATAACTTCACAGCTTTTCTACCTGTATTTTAGGAATACCCTTGTTAGTAGTACTATTACATTACTAACGAATAGTACTGTAGTGTACAAAACTCGTAAGGTAAACGTAAATGCAGTAGCTAGTTACACTGTCTGTATATCTGTCTGCATGGTTATATGTCGCGTGGTATAGACCAGTTGTGGCAGATGGTAGTTGCAAACACACATGTGATCTGGTGAATGTGTGTAGCAGTTCAGTGTGTGTATGTAACTAACTTGTCTTGTTCACGCCACATGTTCGTGTGGAAGAGGAACTTATGTCGACAGGTGTTGCAAGTAATTGCACTGGTATATTCCACTCGAAGTTGGGAGCTGATCAATGGCACAGGTCGAGTATGTAGATTTCATTGGGTGACAAAGATGGTAAACCTGTTAATTGTTGTTGTGAAACAGTTTGTTCACAAGCTTTGTTATAATTGTTCTGTTGTATGCAGCGGGGCCAGAATTTGGTTTTGTTTCTGGAAGGGGGAGAAAATCCAAAATAATGTATTAGTTTTTTTTTTTGTGATTGTTTGTCTGTGCTATCCATATCAAATTTACATTTACATATTACATTCTATTGGAATTATTTATACAAATGAACAGTTGATTAATTTATTTAAAAAGGAGTACGGTTTCAAAAGTTATGCATTTAATTTATTGATTAGACTACAATTACAAAGTTCAAGTAGTTTTAATGTGTGCAATATTACTTTCAGTACATACTTGATACATTAAAAATATTAATTATAAAAGTTTGAATGAAAAAAAAATATTTGGTCTTGTATAAATATTGCTACTAAAGAAACTAAGCAAATATGTTGAACTAATTGTATGGAATAGTGATTAACAACTGTAACAAAACATTAACGTTATCTTAATTTTCAACTTGTGTAATGGTTGCGTAGATATATACCCAACTGCTGATAGTTAAAAAAGTAGATATCTACAGTTTTTATTACTAGTATCACAAATTTCTGCATGCATTTTTAAGAAAGTGTATTTCGTCACAAAGTTTTGATCACCAGCAATGACTTGCATAGAGCCAGTGAAAATCACTGATAAACAGTTATACCTAGTTCTTTGCATTCACGTGACTGGTAGTGCCTTGTTTACAATTTAAGGCAGAATTTTGCATTATGTTTAATTTAATACTATCAGCAAGGCACTAGAGTGCTGGTAAATACAAACCTCAATAGTCAATACGTACTGTATTTTGTCATTTGTAAATAATTAAAAGTATTAGTGTAATCTCTTATTAATTATTGGCTTCAGAGTACTTCTTTTTGAAACTGGTTTCCTTACAGAAGGAACCCTGACCCCCCCTCCTTTTCCCACACCCCCCTTGTCCTACACCACTGATTGAGAATGTTTCGAAAGTCAAAGTACTAGGCCAGCGATCGGAGGAATACAATTAAATTTATTGTATAGACAGTTTGCATTCAAATCCGCTTTGACATGTCATTACCGACGACAATTCTCTGGTTAGGCTGGGTTCAATAAATGCAAAAAATTGCTTGTGTTTGCATTGCTGGGATTGTTAAGATTAAAATTCTCACTACTGGTTTAATTAACTCTGATATTTTTAAAAATATGCACATCCGCTGCTTACCAAGGAATTGTATTTGTACCCAGAACAAATTGATTCATAAGTATCTTTGCAACCTGATTGGTTAGTGTTGCATGTTTATAAAGAGCAGGTAAGCAATAGTTTGTACTTAATATTTGCAGTAGATTTGTTATTGGTTTCAGCTGTCCAGGAAGGAAAGAATAAGGCACTGGGCCTTGTGAACGATGTCGATAACAAATGTCTTGAGAAAGTAAAATATATTAAAAGCAAAAGTTTTCTAATTGATTGTGGACAACCAGTAAACAGTACGTTACACGATCAAGAAAACAACCAATATGGTACTTTCATTTTATAACATGGCTACAAAAAATAGCTGCAAGGAGGAATTTTCTTCTGCACATATAAATTAGACTGTTAACAAGCAAGCACTTGTTGATCAAACGCTGTTCATACTCGGCCGCATCATGTCGTACTTTCCAAATTATTGAATGCAAGTACCCACTTGATCTTGATACAGCAGGAACATAGCCTCTGTTTGTTAGTGCGCACTCTACTTGCTGGTGAGATAGGTCACCATCGCTGCAGGCTATTACACACACATTTCCTCTTCTTACACTGTTTCCCGACAGTGCTGCCTTTGTTCATGTTGGTAGATTACTGTCTCATCCGGTCTGCTGCTGCGTGAAGTTATATTTATAAGCTTGTGCAGTCTCCGGGGAACATACTGCACTTCCACACTGTCTAGCAATCATAGAGTATTTTTGTAATGTGACTTCATCTCGGAACTTTTGCACTTCTGCCTGCCTGGTGTAGAGGTTTGAAGCCTTACTTTGCTGTCTTATAAAGGAAAACAGGCCTGTAAAGATGTTTGTTTCTTTTCACACACAGAATTTGATCTTTATATTACTGGGATGTAAATGAATTGTGTTGCTTACAAGTGTGTAAGAAGTTTTGCTTTATTAGGTTTCTTGCACTGCTGCTTGTTGTTGTTGTTACGTGACCTCTGTCATGCCAGGAGTATTGGGTAGCATGCGTGCCTGTCCGTTACTTGTCGCTGAGTTACTTTGTGGTCTCTAGTGAAATACAGCAAAGATGATGATCACAGTGTTTTATTTATTGTTACCGTAACAAACTTATTGATCACAATGTCTCTAGGAGTAATTAATCTTACAAAGATTCCTGGGTCAGTATATTCAAATCTTGGTTAGCAAGGAGCATTATTGTTTTTCAGATATGTTGTGCGGCCAATTGAATCAGCTGAACCTTAAACACTATTACAGAATGAATTACAAAGAGTTAATTTTTACAATTTCTTCATGAACCTTCACATAGTTACGTAATATTATAACTGCAGAGTATGGAATGGTTTTTCTAGTTATTTTTGTTAGCACATACTTTTTTTTGCAGCGGAAAAACAAGTACAACGATGCCAAGTTGAAAGCGCTGAAGGCTCGTAACGAGTACATGCTGTGCTTGGAAGCTTCGAACACTACAATCCACAAGTACTTTGTGGATGACTTGTCTGATCTCATAGACGTGAGTATTACCAGTCTCTTCACTTATCTATGTAGCTGGCTTGTGACGGGAGTGTGTTCTGCATGTTGGAAACTGTTCAACTGTTGTTATTTATTTATTAATTTTAGTTATGACTTGTGGTCAACTGCTTCAATAGCAGACATTCAGGAATTTTGAATTAGTAGATTATCAATATCAAAACCTTTTAACTTCAACAAGGATTGTTATTTTGTGAAATTAAACATTAGTTTAAATCATCTGTGCTTGGTAAAATTTCAGGAAAGTTAAAATATAACTTTACTGTAGTAACTCGGTGTGGAGAAATTGTGTTTAGTCTTTATTTGTTGAATTTGAAACAGTTTTCAAAACAATATTGCATCTTGAAGGAATATTATTTTCCAGTTACCACAAGAAAATGAGTTTTAAATTTTGCAGATGACAATGATATAAAGTGACACACAAGGCTTCATATCTGCACTGGATGTTATCTAATTTTAATTATTATTGCCTGTCATGTTTACTATATCAGTTTCATAAGTGAAGGATGTAGTTAAAATATTCCGTTAGATTGATGGTCACGTAATATTATTATCAATTAATTTATGCAAGTAAATTTTTGTCTGAAGCTCGACAGAAGTCAGTAATGTTTGAGATTTTAGTGGTTTGTACATGTTAATTTACTTGCACAGCTAAGTAGATTAAACGAGGGTAATTTTATTGTAGTTGGCAGTATTGATTGTCTGTAAGTCTTATAATCCTGGCGAGCCACCTCCAGTCAAGCTTCGCCAATGGCTCTTACTGATCACCGTTATTTTTTGGTCACTAAGCAACCTTACGTTAGTTACTGTCAACTTAGTCAAGTGGTGAATTTAAAATGCACACGAAACAATTTGTGAGAGACCAAGCTGCGACAATAAGTACAAACATAATCTCTTAATGTGTGTGTCTTATCTGTGGCCAACATCTCTACTGTCGTGTCATACTTGTGTTCGTGATGTGCGACAAGCAGAGGTACATACGTGAGATTATATGAGACTTGATGGAAGAACCCCATATGAAAAAAAGTATATCTGGACCAGATCTGGCTAGATCTGAAATTGGCCAGATATGGCATTAGTGATAGGCAAATATACACTAATTCATATCTGGTCCAGATTGGTCCCAGATCTGGCCAAATTCAGATACAGTATAAGCTTTTCTATAAGGGATGGGTATTCTGTTTTAAATTGTATTGATTTAGGGGAAATTTTTTTAAATTCAGATTGTAGGAAACATACAGCATAGTCTAATTACTAAAAGAATAATTGGTTCCTTTGAATAATGCAGGCTTACATCCCTTCTTTATGAACCAGTTATTGGTTACACATTTGGTTAGTCACACAAAGTTTTACTGTGAATAACTTTAAACAAATATGTATAAATGCACCATGTAAAATATTTAATCATGTTTAGGCAAGTTGTTTGGTTACCAACACAATTGTATGATATAAACTTCAAAATAATACAAGAGCTCTGATTTTACAAACACAAACTATTCAGGTGATGAGCAGCATTCCAGCTTATCTTTGGTGTCAATAAATAGGGAACTGTTTCAAAATCAGTGACACATTGTTTCTGAAAACTAATTGACGTGTTGAATAAAAGTTGGAAATTTGGCCAGACAAGAGTAGAAATATTGCTCCACCTCTTCTTTTAAAATAGAACAATTTTATTTTGCTTTTGAGAAAAAATATTTATAGTGCTTACACTGATGGGTTACTGATGTAGAGCAATGGCTCCTGCATTTGAGATTAAGTTAAAAACACATCTTTATTGGAGTACTTGAGTATCAAAGTTTTAGGCAATTGAAAGGTGCAAGGATTTAACCTATTTAAACTGCCCCTTGTTGAACATCATTAACTTTTATGACTTTGCTGCCAATGGGACGTAAATCCCAGTGAAAAATGACTATGTATTGTAGTGCAATGTACATAAAACAGTTATAGATAATTTTATTAACTGTAACTTCTAAGAAAATTAAAAGAGTGCAGAAATTAAAACTGATTATAAAATTATGAGTGAGCAGGACTTTACTAACACACGCTTATTTAAAAAACTACACTTGCCAAAGGTTTGTAGAGGTTTTTACTTAGATCTGCTCCATCCAAGGACCATTGTAGAGGATTGTCATGTACTGTAATGTGTTGTACTTATATACTTAGTACATGTGTTGTGTTGCATGGAGTGAGAAGTTGTGTGTGGCCTGCACAGTGCATGGACTTTGGCTTCCACAACTGTGTGTCGCGGGCTCTGATGATGCACATCTCTGCTGAGGAGGGTTGTCAGAGGTCGGCTCAGGCGGGGCTCGACCAGATGACCAGCTGCATCAACAGTCTAGACTCACGACTGGACAAGCAAAGGTTCCTAGAGTACAACCACACCGCCTTCATGATCCCAAAGAAGTTTGAGTTCCAGGGACAGAAAGATGAGGTGCTCACATTTACTTGCACTGCTAGAGTTTGAACTGTCTGGCTGAGAGAATAGCGTGTTACTGATAAAGTGATATTTTGTAAAGCCCTGTTTATTACCTACATATGTTGGTTCAGTTTGTACCCGTCATTTGATTGTGCTGAGTTAACTAGGTATTTATAGGTAGCAACGTTTTATACTATTTAAACATTTATTTTGACAAACAGCATAATAGCAATAGCAAAGTTTTAAAAAAATTTTGGGGTTGTGGGTAGGGGGGAGGGGGAAACTTTGACATCTTAATTTTATATATTCACAGAATTTTTAAATGATGAAGATTCCTATGTTGGCCAAGTTCTAAGTAGGTATACGACAATGTGAGTTCTTAGTGCATTTTCGACCAGATACTGTTATAGTCTATATACAGTATAAGTTTGTCTGATGACATTTCATGTCTGAGAAAGATACCTGGCAACTATGTTGTGTAGACCTTGAAACTATCCTGGTTTCCTGGTAAAACATTGTCTTTGTAATCATGTTTGCACACACACTTCTCAGAAATTATTGTCAAAATGGGACAAACTTACCACTGTATACCATGTACATAGACTATATTTCTTAAGCTAACATTTTTTTTTAACCAAACTGTTAGTAAAAAACTATAACATAAAAATATAGTACTCTGTTGTTACTGTATGTCATTTAGATTCTAGTTTTTTAATACATATGTTAAAAAAGTTATATAAATTACCGAAGTTGTGACTGTGTTTAGCCTTCGAGTTGTCCTGTAGCAGTTGTGACTACGGTCAGTTATAATGCGTCGAGGAATGTATTTAGGCTGTCCTTCGCCTGGGGCAAGAATTGTGATTTGACCACCCCCCCCCACCGCCATTTTCCAATCACTTTTTTTCCATTCATTTCTAAGTACTGTAATCATTTTCTGAACCACTGGCGCTGCCTCTAACTCTGCTCTTGGGGCAGGCTACCCTCTTCTCTGACACCCCTCCAGATCTGCCCCTGAATGCGCCACTGTATGTATACAGAAAAGTAATTCAGTAAATGAACCAATTAAGTAAATGGGGTGCTAATAAATAAATAAATAAATATATAAATAAGTAACTGGGTGTTGGCATGACTGGCTACAGAGACCAGAGACTGAGCTGCAGAAGAGCCTGCGGGACGACCTGGAGTCACGCCTCTGCCAGCTGCAGAACCGCGTAACCTCTCTCCGCACAGAGTCCGAGGAAGTGTGGAAGACCTTGGAGACTGCAGAGACCACTCTCCTCGAGATGCTCAATGCCAAAGATTACGACTGCGGCGGCTACTTCGGGGAGGCGGCAGTCCCGGCTCACAAACCCCCCGAGACTGTGTCTATCAAGCTGCGTGCCGACAGGCAGGAAACAGAGGAGTTCTACATGTCGGTGAGAAGCGTCTAGCAGTAGTCTGTACGTATAGAAAGCTGGACCTGACTGTGTGATGTACGATGTGTAGGGCTAGTGTTTGTCTGGGGCTAACAACCAGTTTACAGTTGCTCTTGTTCAGCTTAAAAAATGCTCAGCACTCATGTATTTTCTCACTTGATAGCTGTAGATCAACTTATTCAAAGTAGAGTTCATACGTGCACATCAGCTTGAGTGTCAATATAGTAACTTGTGCTGTTAAAATCTCGTTTATTGGAGCCATATACGTAACAGGTAGTCTTAAAGTGAAAGAACAAATGGAACAGTAACCCGTTTGCTGAATTAAGCATTTTCTTCTTAATTTATTCAGCAAGTATAACATACATTTAAACACAACTCTCTACCTCTTAAATTAACGTAGCAATGGGTTTGATAATTTTTGTGAACTCAGAACTTCGAAAATTTGACAGGTATATCAATTTCTAGTACTACCAGTGGCTTTTTCTATAATAATTTGCTTTGTAGATAGATTATTCAGAATAATGATGTGACAAAAGTAACAATTAATTGTCATGCTCCTAATTTTGACTCGACAATATTTGTCGTATGAGAATCGTGCGTGGCCAGAAAAATGTGCCTTTGCCTTCCACATCACATATATAATCTATGAATTAAACAGGTATTGTTTGTTTCTCTTTACATCTGTTTGTTTGGAAGGTAGTGGTTTTGGTGAAAATATTTGAACTTGCTGACCATATAGGACTAAGAGAATTGGGGTGTATTTGGTAGATCAGTACTGTCCGTGACAGGAACGAGCGGCCCTGGACTTGGCAGAAATTCTGGGGAGGTTGTTTTAAGTAACAGTCATTTATTAATACCTCCTAAACAGTGGAGTAGTCATGCGCACGAACATCAATAGTGTTCCAGGGCCGCTCGTTTCCGTCACGCGCAGTAGTTAAAGAGTTGTACTGTATTTTGTTACTTACCTTTAGTATATGGTCTGTTTCACAATTGGTCGGATTAACTTTTTGGAGTAATGCCTTTCGAAAAGATAGTAGAAAATACGTATGAAATTAATACCTAAAGTGATAATTCAAGAAAGTACATATTCGTTTGAAAATTATGAAAGTCTTAAGTTTTATTAATAGAATAGTAATACGATGACTTCTTGTTTTGTTGTAACTAGAAATTTCGTGAGTACATCCTGGGAACAAGTCGTATCGCACGACTCGAGGCGAAACACGAGTTCATCCACCAGCTGTTGCTGGACGCGGCTGGTGACTCCCCGACGTCCTTGAAGGGACTGCAGCAGCGAACAGGCCAAGCAAGCAAGCCACCTCGACGGAAGAGGATAGGTCGGCTGCAGATGAACGGCCAGCCAAAGTTGTTTGGCGGCAGTCTTGAAGAATACCTCGAAGCCACTAATCAGGAGATTCCTTTGATAATGAAGAGTTGCATACGAGTAATTAATTTGTATGGTGAGTACATTTTCTAACTTTTCATGGACATTGCTGTGTTTTGTGTACTTCTATAGTATGTTCTCACTGTTGGTTTTGAAATGATGTACCTTTCAAACCAAGTCCGGTAACATTGTCGTGGTACTAAAATTTTCTATTGATCAAAACTGAAAATTAGGCGACTCATAATTTATAATTGTATTTGTAATTTATATATTTTTTATTTGTGTACCTCATTAAATATAGTAATTCATGTAAAGGAAATTTATTATTGCTGTAATTTTGTGTGTTTGTTTGTGTTTTTGTTTGTGTTTTTGTTTGTGTGTTTGTTTGTGTGTGTTTGTTTGTGTGTTTGTTTGTGTGTGTTTGTTTGTGTGTGTTTGTGTGTGTTTGTTTGTGTGTGTTTGTTTGTGTGTGTTTGTGTGTTTGTTTGTGTGTGTTTGTGTGTTTGTTTGTGTGTGTGTTTGTGTGTGATGATTGTGTTTGTGTGTGATGATTGTGTTTGTGTGTGATGATTGTGTTTGTGTGTGTGCTGTTTGTGTTTGTGTGTGATGTTTGACCTTACCTCACTTTTATACAGTTTAATGTATTAATTTTTTTAAATTTACAGTACATACATGTACAGTGCTCTCTAACAACTGGGAGGCTATGGTATGGAATCACTATACGTACGCATACAGATGGCACAGTAGTAAGAAGATTGGCATGAGAGAAAACAATTTCAACACACTTAAAATTTTAAACAAATGTAAAGACTCAAAAGTATGAAAGTTGGCAGTGGCTGGAAGACGACTTCTTTCAGGTGGAGCAAGATATTGTAACTAAACAGCAAAATACAGTAACCTGTCTTACGCCAGCATGGCATGTCTTCAGTATTTAGAAGTGTAAATGTGCACATTGCAAAATAAAATCAACAGACTTTACTAACATGCACAGTTAATATGCATATAATGAACTTGACTTGCTCAAGCAGGTATAAATGTGTACTGTTTAGAAGTTTAGTATTGTATGTGACTTAAGGTGTATCTTTGAATGTTTCTTGCAATGGGACAGGATGATAAACTGTATTATTGTGGATATACGCCATTGCAATATTATGTCATCCGAGAAATCTTAGAAAGAGACTAAGGGCCAAAACTATAGACCTCTTTCGAATGTCAACCAACTGCTCACCAATGCTTTCTCTATGGTGACGGCAGTTGGTTGTCATTTGAAAGCAGTTTATAGATACGGCCCTTAGAAAAACAAACAACGAAACAATAAAAAAGAGAAAACAAGCCGAGTTAGCTGTAGTCAACACATCCATAAACCAAAACAACAGAACGTGAAAGATCCTTTAAGGAATTAGTCAACAAGAAATAAAGGGGCGGGGGGGAATGATAAGCAACCAAAAATAAAAGTCAAAATACAAAACAAACAATATGTAAAACTCAGGACATTACAATTAAGACTGTACAGACAATACTTGAACTAGTTTGTTTTGTATTTAGACTTTTATTTTTGGTTGTTTATCTTTTTTTTTTTTGTCCTCCCATTATTTGTTGTTGATTAATTTCTTATGGGATCTTCCATGTTTTGTTGTTTTGGTTTATGGATGTGTTGATTACAGCCAACTCGGTTTGTTTTCTTTTTTTTCGGGTTTCGTTGTTTGTTTTTCTTAGTCTCTTTCTAAGATTTCTGGGACGACATAATGTTGCAATGACGTAAGTCCACAATAATACAGTTTGTCACTTAAGGGGTAGTTTTATAAGGTACAGTAACTTGATGCATACCCTTCGAAGGGACAAGTTTTTATAGCACCATAACACGTTTCTTGGAATGGCTGATCTTCCATTTGCCTTACGAGTATGCCATTGCCAGAAAAATCCTTAACAGCTGCCCTTCCAATGGGCAACAACTAAAGCCGCCCCAACTATCCTTACTCATCCGTAAGAACAAACAACAACTGTTTTCCAGCTGTGCTTACATTTTCCACATGGGTGCTTGATACATTGCAGGACTCCATCATCAAGGAATCTTCAGGGTCTCAGGCTCCCAAGTGGAGATCAACAACTTCCGGGAGTCATTTGAGCGTGGGGAGGACCCACTGGCGGACGTGACAGATGCGTCGGACATCAACTCTGTCGCGGGCGTGCTCAAGTTGTACCTGCGAGAGCTGCGCGAGCCACTCTTCCCAATAATATACTTTGAGCACTTCATGGAGTTGGCACGTGAGTCGCCTAGCTTACTTGCATTTCAAAACTATCTTGTCACAAACAATACGTAAAAACAAGTATGATATATTTACTGTGACCCAAGGCTTTAGCATTAAACTACTTCTATATTGCTGTATGGAGTACTTGCACTGCTATGTTTTTTTATTTACAAATGGTGGAAAGGTAATCACACACTGAAATTAAATTATTACCATAGCTTCAAATGCCAAAAAATAAAGTTCAGGTATTCATGTTTGTTATACTGTTTTTTTTTTTTTTATAAAAGTTGTCTGTGAAAGCTTCCTATTATTATTATGAATCTCTATTCCAGAGCTGGAGTCCAAACATGACTTCATTGCCAAGATGAGGGAACTAATTCAAAGTCTTCCAAGGCCCGTAATTGTCGTTATGAGATACCTGTTTGCATTCCTCAACCAGTAAGTATTCTACCTTTACGTTACTTCTTGGTAGAAAGGGAAGATAGGTACATATTTTGTTTTTTTATTCCCTCATCCCATGAAAATATTGGTAGTTTAATAATGGTTGCAATTTAATTTACAAGTACAAGTGGTGATAGTACACACATGTTAGTTGTGTCTAGAATAAATACAAACAGTAAAGTTAGTAGCTGTAAAACTATTTACAGATTTAGCAGGTTATGTTTATGTAAATACCTATTATCTGGTGGCAACACAGAGAAGTGTCTTTGAAGAATTGTGATTGGAAAATCTCTTAAAGCTAACGTTTTGATAACTTTTCAATCTGCCGACGTTGATTGCTACGCGTCGCTGTATTTGATGCAAGACAGACAATTTATATATATATGACACACAATTTTTCATATAAGTTGTAAAAATCTATAGTTTATTGCTGAATGTATTGCACACTATCACAGCAAACAGTTTACTTTATAAAGAGTTATGCTACACTGATATTACTAAAAAGAAAAGCTGCTTTAGTTCTACCCTTCCCTCTGTTAATGACCGGCCAGAGTTGTTTTAATGTTTTTACAAACTTCCATAAGAAGCTGCACAAAACAGTAGAGAATGCACCTAGGCTTTTATTGTAGCATTTGTCTAAGATTGCTCAGCATGGCCAAGTTAACGAGCAATTATGTGCGTAGTATTTGTTCATGATGGTAGATAAACCTTAAGGATTTTGTGTACAGTTTTTTTCTTTGTGTTGCCCGTCATTAACTTAAACCATGGGCAGTGTGCGACCATCTGCAATCATCATAGTGCTTGCTCCAGGCAGACCTACGTGACAAGAGAGATAATGCACCAGGTGCGGGATAAGTCTGAGCTTGGGCGACCTTTACAAATGTTATGTATTTGTGTATGTTATGGTAGAGGGTGGCAAAGATGCAGATTGATAACACTCCTTTGACACAACCACACCTGCAGTTACTGTATGAGGTGCAAGTACAGTCCATTTATCGTGAATGCTGTCTGCTCCACCATTTTTGTTACGTAGCTCAAGCTCGTACTGTTTCGCTCCTAGTGTAGCTACGTGAGCCAATTATACCTAATAAAGTAATCACTTCAGGTTATTTTTATTTTAATTACAAATAAAACAGAAAGAGTTGTGCACAAGTACTCACAGGATGGTACTTGCAGATAGAAATACACACACATAGGACGAACACATTTCTCCGCAGACGCGCGGTCACAACGTTTCGCAGACTACATCTGCTTCATCAGGTGAGTGGAGGCTCACCTGATGAAGCAGATGTAGTTTGCGAAACGTTGTGACCGCGCGTCTGCGGAGAAATGTGTTCGTCCTATGTGTGTGTATTTCTATCTGCAAGTACCATCCTGTGAGTACTTGTGCACAACTATTTCTGTTTTATTTGTAATTAGTAGCCTAGGGGCCTTTCCCGCCATTGTCTTATTTTTATTTTAGTCACAGATGTCCGCTTCTTAGATAAATTAATTGTTTTAATTGTGTTTGTCTCGTAGAAATACAGTATTTACATTGACATATGGCAGATAGGAATTGCAGAATGCAAAATTTAAAGCGTGCCTTAAAATGTGGTGACTTTATTGTAAACAGATTAGACGGACAAATATCATGTTGTGTGTAGCCTGTCGGAGTTCAGCGATGAGAACATGATGGACCCATACAACCTGGCCATCTGCTTTGGTCCCACGCTGGTGCCCGTCCCAGAGGACAAGGATCAGGTACAGTACCAGAACCAAGTCAACGAGCTCATCAAGAACATCATCCTCTTCAACGAGGAGATATTCCCCTCTGAAGGTGGCCTGCTTTATGAGAAGTACATCAGTGGCGAGCCTGATGAAACGTGAGCATATTTATTAACTATAACCTCGTCCAGCATTGTAGTATCTTGATCATCGGGTCTATTATCTGTACTTCGTGTGTTTTCTGTATTCATTTGTAGTTCACATAATTATTGTGAAAAAAATATAGACATTTGACTAGACATGTCTGAGACATCTACTGCACAGGGACGTCTGTTGCGCAGGGGCTGTACCTGTAAATCAGTACATTGGGTAATACTGCGAAGTACATATAAAGTTTAGCTCTGTACCTACTTCATTTTATCTTCAGGACGATATTAAACTATGTTGCCTGCTTACTATATAGAGGATACTTCAGGAAAGCTTTTGCAGATGGATGAATAATTTTTCAGCCAAATAAGTTGTGTTCTTGCTGCTTGTGCTATAAATTATTTTTCGGTTTTGCGGTGATGCATACAAATACTTATAACTAGTTTTTGTTTTCAAAGGTACATGTGGACAAAACAATTTTTGTGGAAATTAGTATTAATGTCAGGATAAGAGGCATCTGACTGTTAATGAAGTATGAATAGAATATATGACTGGTGTTTGCAGTGATGTGGGAGATTCTCCGTCCGATCATGTGCAAGAAGACTGCGACTCGGAGGTGTATCCCTCGGAAGATGGTGAGTGTACCTACAGGAAAACATAACACAGTGTAGTAAAGCACGGCACAGCGTAGTAAGATAACTGGGGGGAGTCTTAAATACATTCCCCGACTTTAACATTTCCCTGTAGAGGACTCGGTGTAATATTTGTCATTCTCGCCCCAGAAATATATGCTGCAGTGTCTTGTTTCACATTGAGTTATAAATGAGCTTGGATATGCTCCTGGTCAGTAAGAATTTTTGTGTTAAAGAAGTTATCTGCTGAAGAAGTAAATATTGCATATCTTCTATATGCACGTAATTTAACCCTTTGGCATTGTAGTCTTGTTCGCAATATCGCTTTAAATAGTTTTGTATGTATGACAAATACATCTAATACAGACACACAACAGAGTGAGTCAGATCGGTGTATAATGAGCCGTTCCAAGATCTTTTATTCAGTTGCCCACAGGTGTAAAGAGATCAGTCACATTACTACCAGCTCTTAGTGGGCAACTATATATATCCCTCCTCGTTGCAGCTCATCACTTCATAGAAGAGGATATGCACTTGTTACTACCAACATACATCACAAGAAGTCTACAGTTCACATAGCTATACATTTGGTATCACTGTAATCAGGAGGAACACAGCTATTTGCTGAAAACTAAATATTTGTTAGACATAAAAGGGTTTCCGGTTTTCAGTTGTACTAAAGATGCCGTTAATTTTTTATTTAAAATTCTTTGTCAATATTTTTTTTTTTTACAAATGCACCCCCACATTGTCAGTCTCATCGAAATTTCAGTTGTAAGTTGTTTAAATTCAGCAAGACCATTATTTTATGTTGGTTTTGTGCATGCAAATTTTGACTTTCGACATCATGTGCAGTATCTTGTCATTTTGCTAGAAACTTATTTGAGAGGAAAATGTCACTAGTAACGTCTATTAAACTACAGTACTGTAACATTGTTTCGTAAAAATACAAAATTATTTATTTTACACTTGAACAGTCTTGAAGGTTTCCTGGATAACAAACATCATTTCTTTGAGTTCATGCACAGATGTTTTTAACTTAATGGTTTTGTTATTGAACTAAAGTTATTTTTTGGTGTAGACTCTTAAATATGCCTCTCGCATATCATTACTTCTTTCCTCTTTGTAAATACCTACATTATCAGACTGACACATTAATTTGGTATTGTCTCTCATGCTGCAATTTAATGTAAGAAATTTCGATGTTACAAATTACAGTATGTAGTTTGCAATTTAATGTAAGAAATTTCGATGTTACAAATTACAGTATGTAGTTTACAATCTCATTTATCTGGCAACTGTTCCCTGGAGTGCTGATATTGACTGCTTAAAACTGGTTCACTTAAATAATTATGTTAAGTTTTATTTGATGTCTTAGATGGCTCTCGATTTTACAAAGTTTAAAACCCTCTAAAACCTATGCCATCGTAAAATGTTAGGTAATCTAATTTGCCCTCCCTGAAACCCATAAAATTTTGCTTATAGTAATTTTGTTTGTTAAATTGCTCTTTAATTCTATATCATTCTTAAACAAGATTTTCTTTCAATCCATTTAGGTCAATAGCAAGAAGTTGTTCAAGTAAAGGGTACTGTAAAATGATAGATACGACCTGCGAAAACTATTTACGGCAATAAAATATTACTTTATAACACTTCAAACCACCACTGCTTTTTTCGTAAAGGATTTTTTTTGTTTTGTGGCGTGCTTACTAACTCGAACAACTCTTATATTAAACAATCTATTTTTGAAGACTCTTCAATTCGACTGTTGACAGTTTTGGCTATGATTTCTCTATTTTTTGTAGAATATTTTTTATTTAATTTTTTTGTGAATTATCTTGTAATATTTCTGCTCTCGTAAGATCCGGTACTTGTAAAATAGGGGCCATACAGTAGCCTGAGCTATGAAAAATAAGTATTTGCTGGGTAGCTGGGACTTCAATGTTAACGTTTCATTATAGTTAATTGGAGGTTAGTAGGCTGAGGGTTATTATTGGACAACACATACAATATTAGTGCGACAAGTGTTGTACTAAAATACTGCCTGATGTACAGTTTGTAGATGTGTGAAAACTTGTTTTACTGTTGCCATACAGTTGCTGCAACACACCGCACAAATGTGTGTTTTCGTTTCAGAGTCGGAATCGCTGGAGGCGACGGCACAGTTTGACTTCATAGCCAGGTCAGAGCGTGAGCTGAGCTTTAAGAAGGGGGACAACGTCACACTGTTCTCGCAAGTCTCAAACGACTGGTGGAAGGGCAGTGTCAACGGACAAGAAGGTCTCGTACCTGACAAGTATATCATGCTCAAGATCAAGTGAGTAATCTACTGCAGCCTTCATGTAAGGAGAAATGTTAGTGCGGTCAGTCAGCATGACTGATGGATAAGAACACCCTTTCGTCATGATAAGATTTTTGTGCAAGTTAAAATTTAAATAAATTTTAAGTGAACATGTGCAGGTTGGTTATCAGCACAGTATCTTTGCGAGGATGTGTTTCTCATTGTATGTAACCAATCAGAACATTGTTTCTGCATCACCAGACATCTTTGGTTAGCAGTTAGACCCTCTACATGCATGAGGTGTTATCATCCAATTGTGGGGTGGATATGATCTAATGTGTTTTAAATAAAACCAGTCATGGAATCTTTTTGAGAGAATTGAGTGTCCTTACATATTTTGTGTGTTGTCTGAATGGTTGTGCTACGCCAGGCATTGAGCCACGCGTTGTTGTTTCTGTGCAGAGATGAAGACCGTGACAAGCAAGAGATACTCAAGTCTAGCTCTTCAGAGGAGTCGATGCGACGACGTGCCTCTAGCTCTAATGACTCTATACTCTCGTCCAACACTTCGTCCTCTGCACACAACTCACCAGTGGCGAACATCTCTTCAGCCACGTGGCCGGACCCGGAGTTGTCGCGGAGGAGCTTAGTGTCGGAGCCAACACCGCTCATCGCACTACAGACACAAGAGGTACTTGAGACCACCGTGTAACCCAGTAGCACTCACTTCTCTCGATATTTCACTTTCGTCTCCATGACTGTACGTCAGCACCTCGACACCGATGTTCGAGACTAGTCGTGATTCAGCATTGTTGATATTTGCCACTTTGTTAATGATTGGAGCAAAGATTTTATGGGTTTCAATTTTTAGTATGTTTGGTATATGAAATTTGGATTTTGATGTTCCTGATTAATTTTTAAATGGTAACAAAAATATTAATTTTATAATATCTACGTAAAGTTATTGATGCATAATCTTTAGACAACTATTTAATTAAAAGTATCTTGCAAAAATATGGAACGAAGAGTATTACATAAAAATGCAGATTTTTGGTTGCTCAAATTTTGAAATTTTTCCAATAATATATTCCTTCGATCAGTAATTGAAGAGAAAATTAGAGTATAATTTTTGTAGAAGTTAAGCGTAAAGGTTCTGTGGAAGAAATTCTGAGTTTTGGGTTGTTTTATTTTATTTCGTTAAACTTAAATTGAGTTTCGGGGTCAGGCGATTAACATGCGTTTAAGTTTTTTTAATACAAAATTAAAAATTCATTTAGACTCTTAGTACACAATTATTCCGGTACATAATTTTCATGTGCGTTTTTGTATATTGGTATTAATTTGTATAATGTAGGTCACTTAACTCCTATAGAGTAGGTTTTGGTATTGCAACATTATTAATTTAGCTCCTGGCTTGTTGTTAAAACATGAACCGCTGATAACTCTTGTAATTTTCACAGTATGCATGCATTATAATCCTGAAACAAGTGTGGCTTAAACTCTCGGTTAGCTCTGTATCAAGTAACATAGCGTTCAAATTGTACCAGATCAGAGAGTTCAGTAATTATGTACGATGACTCAAGAGACAGAAAAGTTTTAGGAGTATAGGTATGTTACATTTCCCAGTTCCATTTAACTTTTACAAGGGAAATTTTTTCGAGGTATGGGGTTTTTTCTTTGTTATTCTGGTAGCTATCTGTGTTACATTTAAAATTAATGTATTTTTTGCACTCGTCCATGTAGTTGAAGTGATAAACTTGAGCTGCAGTAAACATTTTTTTCAATGCTCGTGCTGCTTTATTTGGTCATTCTGCAATATTTTAGTCTGTCCTCTTGGCTCACATGTGGGTTATTAAGCACAGTAACCTGACACAGTGGGCTGTTAACCCATTGCATTAATGTTACCTGAGAGTTAGGTATCTGGACAGGGTTGTCAGGAGGGTGTTGGTAGAAAACTACCATATCCAAAAATGAAATTGAAGTTTTAACAGCAATCAAATCTATACTTTTTGTACATTCAAGAGACGGAAGCACAAGTAATGCCTTCTGGTTCTCTTAAGTTGGAAAACTTGTGTTCTATGAAGTGCAGAGATTTGTAAAATAGGTATATCACTTTAAATACTGACTTGTAGTCATTTCCATCGTGCTGTAATTTATTAGGGAAATTTTTTTTCATTTTGATTTTGGCTGCTTGTTCACCACTCGGGCTATGCGTAGCCTCCATGCTTCTTTAGTTTGCCCTCTGACTTATCTGGTTTGCAAAGTTTAGGGAGTTATATTACAATGAATTGACAATAGAAAAAAAGAAAATCTAAATGCTACTTGGATTTTCTCTGCTTTTTTATCTCCGCAAGTACAATCACCTCAAATATGCCATAAATAATGTTCTAGGTTGCATTATTATCACCTATGAACTGTACCAATACACTCGAGGCCTTCTCCACCTCACTACAGCTGCCTTCTTGCATCATACCTCCCACACCATCTCTGCACAACTGTTTCATTATGTGTAAACTCTTGCGGAACGCCATCTTGGTACAACTACAACGACCACGCCTCGCGACTTGTGACTGACTCGCCACTCGAAACTACGGGAAGGATGTGGTAGCTAAGTGCATGTCTCAACAGAGTGCTATTGGAAACTGAACAATTATACTTAAAAGCTGTATACACAGGTTACAACTATTAAATTTATAAATTTCACAATGAAATAACACACAAATCAAGCATAACAATTTTAATTGGTGACAAAAATTGCAAATGAGTGGGACTGTTTTCACAGTGCAACGCCTAAGGCAGGCAAATGCGAAAGCTGAATAATGTTTTTGTTGGTAACCTACGTTGTGGAGGAATTCCATGAAGCAGGTGATCGACCGCATTGTCTGCACCAGAAATCCTAAAGCCCGGAGAAGATTGCACCAAAAGAAATTGCTCCCCTTACCAGAAAACTTTATAAACTACTAAATCTTTGAATTTATTAAAAATATAAGAAAAGGTTATATTATCAAAATTAATCAAATTCTATTGTCGTCAATTTGAATCCAAACAAGCCAGGAAACTAATGAGAAAAACTACTTAAAAATTCCCCAACTATATTTTAAATTTAAATTTTGAAAACTGAAATGAATTTACTCATGTCCACAATTACCAAGTTATTGAATCCGTTGTATCATCCCAATTACCTTATAAATAAGGACTCCTAAAATGGTGATTCACGAAATACTGCGAAATTTGGCGTAGTTATAAGTTTTCTGCAAATTTCGGCATTACAGTAGAGCCCTGATTTAACGAACTCGGGAATAACGAAAATAGGGATTTAACGAAAGGATTTTTAGGAACTATGAAAAAATAACCAAAAAAGTATGAAATAACTAAGGAACGTTGATAAAATAAAATATAAAGTGTAGTGTAAGTCTATTAAAAATATGTTTACTGGCTGCAGTATAATCATTTTGCTCCATAGATAGTGTTAAACCATCCATCAAGAAACAAAAAAAAAAAAAAAAAAAAACGTTAAAATTCATTGAAAACTTTGGTCGCTGGAGTGATTTTGAGCTGAGCACCCGGCCGAGCAAAGCCGGCCGAGCGAGTGACGCTGTGTTGCGTAACAAACGCGCGCCTAGATCCTCATCCGGGCGACTGGCGAGTGAACGAGCATCTAGATACCCAGTCCACACAGTGCTGCAGCAGACAGCATGGGTACTAATTCACAGATAGTGCTTCGCATCTCTGTCAGAATGCGCTACCGTGCAGCGTGTTTTGCCGCCTAATTCTTTTGCTGATAGAATGCAGTGGTGTCTAGTGTGATTTTTTCTGACACGTCACGTGATAAAACCAGCGTATCTACAAAATGAAATACGTTATTATATTATTTATGCAGACTTTTTACAACAAATTTATTGACGTAAATACGTAATATGTTTTGCAGATGCTAAAAAAATCCTAGAGTGCAATATATTTTTAGGCGGGCAGCAACCAGTTTGTTTCACGAGCACGGTGGTCTGTAAGTTACAATGGCCACTGCTGTGCGTATTTATTAATTAACCGTTATCTCGCACACTTTTACTTCAGTTTTCATGGATTTTTTTAAAATGGAAGTTTATTAAAATTTCTTGGTGGCGGGGGAGAGAGACGGAAAGAAAGACGACTCAGCTGTGTTTATCATCACTTCTCACGTGTTAATGCATGCGAGCGGGTGGCCTAACTCACCAGGGGCGCGCTCGGTTCGGCTAGTGTTCCGCTGGCAGTTTTTAAAGTTTTTTCGTTGATTTTTTTTTCTTTTACGACTGCGGCTTACCTATTGATGGTAACTGCGGTATGTTGTTGTTTTGGGCTATCATACTTTCTCCATTTCCGACGAAAAATGCCAGAGTATTCAACTTTTTTTTTGGGGTGTGGGGAGGGGGTAAAAATTTTAAAGTTGGATTTAACGAAACATCAATTTAGAGTAAACATTTTCGAGTCCCATGGCATTTCCTTAAATCATCAGGGTTCTACTGTTTTTCGTTAAAAGCGATGTTTATCGCAAATTCAGATGTCATTGCTGATGTTTTGTCGAAATGTGTACATTTTTTCTTTAAGATATTTCTGGATTTGTTTAGTTATCGTTTCACTGTAATTAGTCCATGCATGCAGTTTTAATAGATTTTTAACCTTTTTCCCCAAAAATTTAAGGGTTTAAATACTGGATGGACAAAAAAAAATTTTATTTCACACTTTTGACCACGTAAATAACCGAATATTTAAATTTTAAGGTTGGTGGCCAAAGATATATTCACGCAGATGTATTCATTCCTCAAAGCATTTAGTTGTTAAAGCGTATAAACTCACGCACCACCATGGTCATGGTACAGCTATCTTGATATATCGACAACATGCCGGCCGAACGACAGTAGCGTATGTCCACAAACTAATAAATTCCAAAAGTTTGAAGTCTACCGAGTTGCAATACATATATCTATGACTTAATACATGTTTGTTTACATTTGTAACGTTTAATTTCGGCAATTTAGGTGGTGTTGCGTTTATAATTTCGATATTCTTAACGGAGATAAAAAATTTCACTGGGCAGATCCTTGTGTAAACATTGATATCATAGAGTTGCTCTGTGTTGCAAGGATTAGGAACCCAAATTTAAATGGCTAAAATTAGGTGTAACATAACTTTACAGCTATTCCGTCAGTTAGTAAACGCCAAACTTTTGGTCTGTTAAAGAAAGGAAGAGTCCACTAGGCTATCAGTATGTATGAAAGACAGAAGCACAAGTACTCACATTTTAGTACTTGACAGATACACACAAAAATAGGACCACACATAATCACGGAAGCACGTATCGCGACGTTTCGCTGCTTGGAGCAGCTTCCTCGGGTGAAGAGACATTGTCTGTTTGGGTAGGTACGCTAGAAAGATTGTCTTAATTTAGCCATATCTTTTTTTTTATAATAAAGTGTTTTAATTTGTACGTGAATGGCACTGAATGAACTGGAGTAGATTTTTAAAACTCAAAAACTTAAGAAAAACTCAGGATAAATAGTTCAACAAAAAGGAGGATATTTATGTATATACACTAGACCCCCAATTTTACGAAAACTCACAGTTCCTCGTATCACATTCGCAAATTCGCTACCTTCGTAAAATCGATAGCAGCCTATTTTGCCCTTCCATCCCCCTCTACCCCAAATAAAAATTTTAAAATGCATTTTGTCTGCAAAGTGTTTCTAGTCGGGCCCTGACTTCCGTAGCTTTTTGCACGAAATTAATTACTGTAATAATATAAACATAATTTGATGTCGGTAGTCGGACGTCACGCCGTTGAGCGGTAGATATAACACACCCTTGTCCCCAAAAAAATGAGAAAACAGAGCTCCCGATTGCCTTCTTGTGAGCAAATAGTCAGACTTCCGTAGCGTAGGAAAAAGTAGGCACTTATTAATGTACATACACACACAATGCCCTTGTAAATTATACACCAAAGAAAGAAGGAAAAAGTGGTTGTATTTGTTCATTGCACTGTTTTATATAATTTAACGTCAAAACAATTCCTCTGTGTTTGATACTAAGTACGCTAACGTCAATAGCAGTAGAAGAGAACAGATAGCGCAACTGTGTGAACGTTCACAATATGGCGGATAGATAGCAGCACAGTAGCATATACTGATGTTCTACAAGCCAAAAAACTCCATTTTGTGACGTGCTGACCTAAACGCGTCAAAAATTATATGTATAAGTGGTTACAAACAATCTCTTTCACAGCCAGTATATTACGTAAAAATAAATTAGTAGTTCCGGGATCATGCAATACATGAACGTCATATTTGTTTCCAAAGTTCGATATACTCAAGGTGGAGACAAATGTTTCTACACGTGACTGATAGGTAGCGCGATCTTCGTGCTCGCTCTTGCTTGTGAAATGTACATTTTATGACGTGCAGTAACACACTGTTAAAGCAAGTTATGCGTCAAGTTAATTGTTTTAAGTACGTACGGTGTTACCCGAGTAAAGAAAAAATAATTTCACGCTATTATTTGTGGGGTTTGTGTAAGAACGTACACACATTCGGCGCGAGGCGAGTTATATAAGACTTGGAGACTTGGAGAAATAGCGTAGGAGGCCGTACTATATTTAAATGAGTATGTGCACATGCGCCATCTGTAGTACGGTCTCCGTTTCGATCCTAATACGTCACTTACAAACACAGTAGGCCAGCCAGCTTGGCATTGGCGGCGGCGCGCAGTTTTTAAACTGTTGCTGCAGCATTTTGCAACAGATTTTCACTATTTTCATTTTATTTTTAATATTGTGCTTTACTAAATAATAACTGCAGCTCTACAATTCGTGAGTCATTGCCGTGAAGCCGTGAATTAGATAATACATTTAAAAATCATTGTCAGTGTAATTCCGTACAATATTTTTTTTCATAGAATTTTGTTATTTTTGAGGGTTCCTTAGGGTGTATTCGTAAAGTCGCTACCTTAATTAAATCCATGGTTCATAAAATCGGAGGTCTAGTGTATGTAGTCTGGTCAAAATAATAATAATAATAATAATAATAATAATAATAATAATAATAATAATAATAATAATAATAATAATTTGCACAACTGAGTTGAGTACCAGGCATGTATTGTAAATATTGAAAATTAATGATAGCAATCAAAATCAAAACAGTTTGGTTAAATATAACCATTCTGATAGTATTAGACAAATATTTTTTTACATCTTAATATTTTTTTCACAACTTTTAACTCATTTTTACACCGCCTTGAAGTTTTTAACACCATAGATTTTAACTGTTTTTAACATATTTAAACACCAAAATTGGCAATTTTGATTCACAGTTTTAAGGGGTCCTCTATTATAAACCAATAATAAATAAGGCATGTAGCCTGTAATTATAGCTTTAAATTACAAAATGAAGAAAAACTTTTAATATGAATTTAAATTAGTTTCTAATTTTACATATCTCAGCGTTGGTAGTGTCTTTTGAACAAACCTGCAACTTGGTTGCTGTTATGATCGTGGTACAATTTTTGTCATTAAAAAAAAACTTAGTTTTGGCTTACACATTAGGTGATGATTTTACAAGAATGTTGACATTCTAAGGAATGTTAATACAGTTCGGAAGTTAAAGTGACTGTACATTGAAATCTCTAGTGTTTAGTGATAACTAAAGAGTTTTTTTTTTTTAAACAAAAATGAAAGTAAAATCCCCAGCACTGGAATTTTAAGTGCAACATTTTATTGTGTACAGTATAGTGTGTTAAGCAATTACCCAGCACCTATATTTTGTTCTGTTTGATAGTTTATATATTTTATCATAATTTTTGAAAATGCTCAATTTTTTTTTTAGATGTGTAGTTTTGAATGCTAGTTGTTCCCATTTACATTGTTTGCAGTTGTTTTTAACATCCATACATTGTTTCACAATTTAATTTTGTGTCAGCTGTACTGTAGGATTTAAATTTGCTCATTAAAATTTTTGGTACCTGTGTGTATGGTTGTACACAATTTGTGCAAACAGCCACGTAAGATATTATGGTACCGTACTGTAATTTAATATTTATATATGTAGTATAATATGAGAGATTATATGTCTTTTAGTAGTATAGAGGTTTGTGCATTTTGCATTTGTTGTGAAGCTTGTGCGTAATGTTGCTCTCTGACAATGCTTTGTAATTCTCAATTGTGATATGAAGTTTGCTACCTACTTGATTCTAGCATGCCTTAGTTGTTTGCATGTTGTGGCTAGGAATATTATAACTGTTCAACATTTTAAAATGGTATTAGATCTTTATAAATAGAATTGTTTTAACACACTTTGAGCTTAGGATATTTATAATGTGTGTTTGTGTGCGTGTTTGTGTGTGCTTAGAGATACGTATAAGCGTAACAACGTGTGCTCTTTATAAACTGTAATTTATATTGAAACGTTACGGTGTCTAAAACAGGGTTGGAACCGTGAGCCAACATACAAATGATAGCAGTGACTGCCTTTTGGTTTTATATTTTTTTCACAGTCATATAATACGGTATTTTGTCGCACAACCAGACTCAATTTCTGTATTCATTAAATTTCAATAACACTACACAACGCTCGAAAAGTTGTTATACTATACACCGTTTTTGTATGCTTCCGTACATTTTAATTTATACAATTGAATTTAAAGTGCACATTTTTGTGATAAGCATTCAGTTATGTCTTATTCTTTACAACACCTAACGGTCAGTTTCCTCATGGATTGATATTCAATTATATTTCAGGGAAGATTTCGAACAGCTTGTATATAGTGAAGTTATAGTCGTAGAAAATTAACGTGTGTTTTTTTAACCTATTTTCCACACAGTAAATATATTTATAAATCAAAATATTTTTATAGGCATTTTCTTGCAAAGAGTACTGTAAATTAAGGTTACAGAATCAAAGAGTTGAGCATACTTGCTATTTATCACACTTTTTGATATTCAGCAAGTGACTTCTTCCAGCCTGCTCTATGTAGAAAAATACTGGCCTGGTTCATAAATAAAACAGAAAGATAGAAGCATTGGTTTAACTTTTTAGATAAATTTGTAGGAACACGTCTCAGTCCCATAGGAAAATAAATGAATACTGTGAAAACATTTTGTGCCAAGAATGTGTAATTATTGACATATGCACCAGTCTTGCTTGTGTCGCTTACCTTTTCGTTGCCTCTCGCTGATAAGAGCGTGCCTCGAGGACGGCTTTTAAAAATTGCAGCTCTATTATAAATGTGGTTTGGGAGTGGAAAAGGTTGCTGAATTCAGTTCACAAGTTTGTTGCAATATTTCTAAGGCAGAGTTGTTAGTAGCTGCTGCTATGAACATATCTGGTTTTGTTTGTTTTGGTAAATGTTTGTGTGTGCAACTGCCTACTACTTGTTTTCATGTGCTTTAGCAGTATTTAGAAGTCTCTGCTATCTATGTATGCATGATAATTCATGAGAGATTTTGACATTAAAGTTGTGTAGCTTGAAAACATTTTCAGTATTTATTTGTGCAAATGCATGCTTTTTTTTAAATACTGTAAATGCCAAATTGTTATGCTCGCTAACAATATATATATTTTTTTTGTGTTTTGCAGACACATTGCATTGTAAATAATTAACAGTATGTGTTTCTTACTCTTATTTTGGTTTGGCTTTATAGTGACCTAGAAAATTCTACAAACCATAAAAAAATTTTGAACATGACATTTTAAAAAGTGGAATTAGCTGAAAATGTCATGGATAATGTTTTTGCAAGGCAGATTTTTCACATGAGAATAACATGTTCCATTTGTGTACCATCCAGTCAGCGTCTAATCCTAGACTCAATATATAATGGGAGTCGCTAATAAGTTTCGAGAGTTTTAATTGAAACGTATAACCTTGTAAAATGACTGCTGGTTGTATTTTTCATGACGACTGTTGTATGTGTATTTAATACAGGTGCTTATTTCACACATTTTTGTTTTGATCTGCTGCTGTTGGTGGGTTTTCTGATTAATGTAAATGAAATTCGTAACAACAGTAGAACCCTGATTTATCAAAATATATTTCCAAAAAAGTTTGCTGTACATCATGAAATCTTTCTTTGCATTTTTAACACACACAAAAAAAAATTATATAACCTGTTCCTCATGTTAAATAACAATTAGCCTAATATTAAAGCATTAAAAAAATATTTTTGTTAGCATGCAGCAATGTCATACTGGAATTGCCATCAATTGGTCAGCTGCAGCTACGAAAGTAAAAATTCACCAAATTAATTTTTAAGGGACACACGTGAAGCATGAGTGATGGTGAGTTACGCCATGCGTGTGACGTCATTCAGATTTGAAGTCTGCTTCCACAACAACATTCAGAAATATCCCATGATAAATGCAAAGAAACACATTCGAAATAGATAAGAAATTTTCCGAAACCATAACGGTAAAATAGAGAGGCAGCGGCAGTAGCTAGTAACGTAGTAGCCCAGGTGTGCTGCCCTCTCTTTACAAACTCATTACTGCTCGCTAAAAATGCTTTAACACTCAATGTATTTTTAATATTGGTGAGACACATTGTGTATATTTATGGTAATAATTGTATTCAAAAAGTCTGCATATTAATATACCGTATTTATTCATGTACAGTACATATATCAATTGTGAATTGAAAGCACATTTTACCATTATTTTTTTTTTATCTTTTTGGGGCCGAATTCGGAAAATATATTTCAATGGCATTTGGGATATTTACAAAAGCATCAATCTAAAGCAAGGAGTACTTTGATATCTCGATTGGTTCGGTAGATATGGTGGAATAACCAAAAACACATTTCATATATTTTCACCCCCTTATTTAAAGAATTTCAAAATGTCTTGGAGCTTGTCATGGACATTTGTATACGTAACTAATTGAAGTAAAAATCACGACGATAGTCAATTGTATTTCCGTGATATAGATAATTCATAAAAAATACATTTTGCCACTATTTACTGTTTGGAGGTCGAATTTAAAAAAAACGTGAAACATCTTTTTGTGTATTTACGTAAGAAACATTTTTAAGTGAATACTAACTCCATCCCGAAGGACTCTATAGATATCGATAGTTAATCGGAAACACATTTAGGTCTTTTCACCTCTTTAAATGTTGAATTTCAAAAAATCCTTAAGTTGGCTAATATGCATTTTTATGCGTGTCCTACTAATGTATAAATCAGGATGATAGGTCATCAGGTTCAAACTCTATCATAGTTTCTGCGCAAACTCATTTCACCTCTTTTAACACCCTTAGAGGTCAAATTTAAAAAAATTCCTTCTTAGTGCTCGTCTACGGCCTGAGGGAAACCCACACAAAATATTTCACTATTCTAGGTCCAGTGGTTTGGGCTGCAGTTTGATGGGTATGTCAGTCAGCCAGACAGTGTACCTCACTTTTATATATAGAGATTAGGAGAGCTCGCTGCGCAGTGGAGTATTCTGTGAATCTACAAAACACAATCTCTATATTAGTTCCCTGTCGCAGTGCTGTGTAGACTGGGTACCTAGACATTCATTCTTTCACATGGTCATGTAAGGATGTAGGCGCTCTATTATGCAACGCGACATTGCTCGGCTGCACACTCAATATTAAGTCACCACTTTAGCCAAGGTTTCTTACTGGTTTTGATGATTTTTTTATGTGAGAGTATTTACAGAGAGTAAGTAAATACCAGAGCTAGCAAAAGAATTTTTTGTATATTTATATTAAGAGTTATATTCCATTGAAGATGTTTTATTTTTTCATAAACATTGTTGGGATATTTTTTGAAGTCTCCTAAAATCCTATTAGACTAGCGGTTTTCGTCATGGCCAAATTCGTTAAGTCAGAGTTCTACTGTATTACTATTTGTCTTCATCAACCTCCCTGCTATTCTTAGTACTGCTTCTAGATTGGATGCATTACAAGTCGGTGCGCAGTTACTTAAAATATGTACATGAGCTTGCTTTCTGATGACATGTTAGATGGAATTGTTTTGATGCTGTAGATACATTAGGTTCCATTTCCAATAACTGGGAGGTTAAGCCTTGTTCATATTCTTGAGAGAGAGAGAGAGAATGGTGAAATTGACTGAGTAACAATATTATATTTACTGTACAAAATTTTTTGTGGTACTTATTCTGTGTGCTATTCATGGTAACGTAAGAACTTTGTAAAGAGTACCGTATCAAGAGAAAAAAAAATGTTATGGTGACCTCGAACGTAACTTGAGTACGGAAAAATATACACACTGTGTTTATTACCTACACAGCTATGTTTATTAAAAAATGGGGAAAGATACGTCAGTGAAACCTCTGGTATAAAAATTTACTGAATATTACACAGTTCATTTGTAATAAAGGGGTACTTTATTAAGAAGTAAGTGTGTCTATTGTGTCTCTGTATGTATTTGCAAGGGAAATTTAAATCTCACTTCTTTTTTTTACTAGTGCTGTAAGAAAGAAATTATTCTGTTTTCCCAAAGGATTTTTGTAATTAAATCTTAGAATTTAGAAATAATAATTTCGGGAAGCATGTCGGTTATAACGTACTAAAGACTTGTTACCACTTAAAAAAAATTACAAGTGGAATTTAAAATATACTTAACTGATTACTTGAAAAGAACTACGTATTATCGAGCCGCATTCTGAATTTGTTTCATTATGCAATCTCACTTGATTGTCACTGTTACAAAAACTGTACTTGCTGTAAGTGTTACAACATGATTAATTCTTGTTTTTTTCTGTTTTGTATTTTGTAAATGCATGTACAACTTTTTAGAATTTTAAACACTATTCTGCAAAATATGACAAACCTTAAAAAAATTTAATTTGCTTGAAATGCTCAATTACTTTACATTGGTTTTGTCAGTTGGCCGAACGCAATTCTGTTATAAGAAGTGGAGAATGCCGTGTTTTACATACAGTTTTGACCAGACCGAATACAAATGTTATACAGAGGTTTTGCTGTAAAGAGTTGTTCACTATATACAGGTTTTAATGTTATTGGCTGAAAAATAAAAATATGTAATACTAGTGCTTCAAAGTTCTCACTTTACTATGAATAGCCTATAGAGAACATTCATATGTGCAATTTACAAAGTGATTTAATTCTACAGTTAATAATTATACAGTGCATACAATTTCACAGTTTGCATTTGTACGTAACTCTCTTCACCAGTAAATACTTAAAGTATGTGCATAAACTTCAGCTAGTTAAAAAACTGCAACCATTTACATAATCAGAAAACACTGATGCTAATAATTACAACTTGCATGAATTGGTTGCTATAAATGACGGTAACCCAAGAGTGTTGGTAGATTGTGTGTGTGTTTGTTTTGTGTGTACATCAATAGAACCCAATTTAATTTTTTCATCCAAAATGTTTAAGGCTGTGTCTCAACTGCTGCTTAGAAATATTTTAAGTTTCTTATTTGAACATTTATTCTAATACTTTTGCTATTTGTCTCGCAGTATGGTTAACTGAAGAACAAATATGCTTGTCATACAGTATAACTTACAGTAAAAAATATCCAGACAAGTTTATGTTTATAAAAATTCAGTATTTGGAGAATCTAGCATTTAACCTCTTAAAGATTGCAATGTATTATTAGAAAAGTAGTCGTCGTTAGCAGTTAATGTGAAAACAGAATTTTGTTATGTTGTCGAATATGTAGTGGGGCACACCCTTAAAAATATCCTTCTGTTCAGTCCTGTAATATTTTTTTGTAGTTATTAGTTACCTAAATTGAATATTTTTTTTGTAATGCTTTTGATTATGCTTTGTTTTGTAGAATATTGTCTGCAGTTAAATGTGTGTTAACGCAATGTGTGTTATTTGTATTGTAAATAGAACAAAAATGTGTTATTTGGTAACTAAGGAACAATGTTTTGGTGAAGCTTGTGATTAAAGAGCACTTATAAATATATATGTGTGAAGTTTAAAGATGTTTGTTTTATATACGTATTTTTATTTGTAAATAAAAATTGTTTTATGTAACCTGCTTTGCTAATTTTTGTTTAGAAAGTTATGCATGAGCAATATTTAATGGTAAATTACCGTAGCTGTCTGTTTATTGTTAAAATAAACGACACTCGTAAACTAGAAGGATTACTACAGAAATACAGTAGTTAATTTAAACTGAAAAAAATTTTGATTGTATATAATTAATGGCAGTACCGTATCTTACTGCTGACTCAACAGACTAACAATACAGTGGATCTATGGATCCATGTAAGTGATTTTGGGTACCTGTTTGCATTGTGCTAACTGTCACTTCACTATATGTACATACACTACAGTATTTATATTTTTTGAGAAATTAATTTTAAAAAATAAGTTGTATGCTTGGGAAACTTCTGTGCTAAGGATTATGCCTGTTTGAGTCGTGGCATGAACAATGACATAGATTTACATGTTAAATTGTATTTTGCAATCTCAATTTTTTGGTATTGCGTTTAGACAAAAACTCTTTTCTGTATTGAGAAGAGGAGAATATTGTTACACGAGTAAAAGTGTAGAAAAAATTTAAGAGTTGATGTTCTTGGAAGATTTTGATAGTAAAAATACTTACTTGTTCATAGTTCTCATGGTATTTAAAAAAGTCTAAAAAGATTCTATAGCAACGTAAGCCTCATTGAGTTGAACAAAAAGTCTGTGACATAGGTCCGAGAGGCTGCGAGCCCACAGGATGTAACATGCACTGTTATTTGTCGTCCTCAAGAGGGCGTGCTACATTAATCAATGCTGAAAGCATCAGTTTAAAATTCTAGGTTTCTAAAGCCAATCTGCCAACTTTTTGAGGGAAAATTTTTGTTGAGCAATGTGTTTCTAAAGAGCAATCCTTGGCGCTGTAATCTCGTACATTTAATATTGTAGTGGAACAGATTTTGCATAAATGCTTCATTCTGGGTAAATGTTTGCTAATGAAGTTTGGCAATACCATTACCTAGGTTTGTTGTTCTGTAGTTTTTTAATATTGACTTTTGAAAATGTGTGGATTTAAAATGGTGCATTTAGCCTTCATTGATACACCACACACTCTTAATTGCTGACAGGTAATTTATTACTGGAGTAAATTTTCAACATTCTACGTATAACTGAGCAGTATTTAAATTTTTCTGCTTACACATTCGAGCCTACCTAATAAAATTTATACATACAGTACATTAAATGCAGACTATAGTAAATAAGCATAAGTATGTTTAAACTAAATAATTTGTTGCAACAGTATTTAAAAGAAAATGGATAAAATATATTCAGTGGATTAGGTGGTGTGTATGAAGAATATACATATGTATATATTTCAAGTATTTATACATATGGTGGTAGTACACATCTTGTAATAGAGAAGTGAATTGTCTCGTTAGGGAAATATAACAGTTTTTCAAACAACTCGTGTTAGTTCATGGGTGACTTTGCTGAAGTGGATCAGAAGACTGCAAAGAATACTTTACATATTGAGGGTTATCATGTAAAATTTTAAAGAAATGTTTTCTTTGTATAGTAATCAGTACGCTTAAGACTATATTAAACAGTGTGCATGTCTTATCTTGACCAATTTAAAAGTTTTACTGTAGCAAAGAATTTACACATTCTGAGGAACATTATACGTTCAGAATGTCAGGGAAAAAATTGTTTTGGCATCTAGCATAAGGAAATTCTTAAATATGTGAAGCATAGATAGAAATACATACCTAATCAGTGGTGTTAAAATTGAAGAAACAGAGTAAAAAAAACTATAGAGATCTGTAAATGTCTGTCCAAAGTATACTGTGGATGCTTGCATGTTGTTAAGTTTTTGAAAATATTTCAGAACTTAGATTCTCTGCTCCACCAATAGTTCATTATAAAATTATTGCAGCCATTTATTCAAAAATTAAATATTTTCACTTCCAGTAATTTTTGCAGGAATGAGGCCAGTTTCCAAACTATGGTGAGATTGTTAAGTTGATTTGCTGACGTGCTAGGGAGAATTATTCATTGCAGTATGTTTGTACGGAACCCACGTTTTAAATTCCAGGTGTGAAAGTACGTATATAGTTCCATAAAGGCTCTGAGTAATTATCATAAAATTCCGGTCTTAAATTATAAACAAAAAATAAATTACAGGTGAAGTTGTCTCTTGCCTGTTGATTTTAGATAGCTGAATAAGAACAGCTGATTGGTACTGCGTATTTTGATTCTTAAGTTCCCCACAGGTTTGTCCGTTTTCCCACTGTTATTTGCAGACAACTGGTAAGATGATGAGTTCATGTGGGCACTAAATGTAATTTTGTGGCTATGAGGTGCTATACAATATAAGTTACACTGTGTGATGTTTGTAAATGAAACCATTTAATCACTTTTAAACATGGATTTATTTTACCATCCTTTTCGTCGGTTAGCTCCCATCCACGTCCTCCTATCTCCTGCTGCCAACCTGCACATGCCAACCTCCTCTCCTGGTTGGTGTTACCAACTTTACATGTCATGACACCTTCCCTTTACACACAACACTTTTCTTGGTGACACATACATAATATTCTTGTTCAGTTTACTTACATTAAGTTTGAGTCCAGCACCATACAAGAACACCTTGCCCAAATACGGTCATTTACTTACACTGAACAGAGTAGCGGTACACACATCATAAGCAAACAAAACAATTCACATATAGTCATTTATAA
>PNEQ01004356.1:0-17449 GCA_003012365.1 Medauroidea extradentata
GGACTACATGAAGTGGAACACGTACCATCACGATTGCGTTTGTTAGTATGTTGATTGCCTCTAAATGTTCGTTTTGGATTGAATTTTTTTATCCTTGCCATATTTGTATCCACATACAATACACAATACAATGCACAGTCCGACTAACCAATAATCACAATATATAATACAAAAAATATGGTAAAATCTACGACTGTTGAACCAACATAACCTCACACACCATAGAGTGAATACAACAATGAAAATAATTTTCTTGCTCAAAACAAAACATATTTTGCAGTGCAACCAACTACAACAAATATTGGTTAGTGCAATGCCAACCTACAAATATTATCCAATATAATATCAAATATTAAAAATACTTGCTTATTAAATTTTAGGTTGCAGACCTTCACTATATAATAAACCAAAATTTTAATAAAATTTTTGGGCAGTTTGTGAGTTGCAAAGTATTAAGTGTTATATATCATTTTAAACAGCTTGAAATTTAGTATTTTTTAAAATTAAAATAAAAAATTTGATTTTTTTCACCAAAAAAGGTACTCGCTCCATTAATTTTGGTTGAGTAAGGTTGTGTTTGGTCGGAATGGGATGGGTGCAAGCTAGTGATATTTAGTAAAAGTTACAGCAACTCTGAGAAAGTTATTGCAACTCAGTGCATGTTAAGGCAAATCAGTGCAAGGAAGTGCAACTCGGTGCATGAAAGTGCAACTCGGTGCATGAAAGTGTAACATGGTGCAACAAAGTAAAACTTGGTGCAACAAAGTGCATCTTGTTGAAACAAAGTGCATCTTGGTGAAACAAAGTGCAACTTGGTGCAACAAAGTATAACTTGGTGCAGCAAAGTGTAACTTGGTGCAGCAAAGTGTAACTTGGTTCAGCAAAGTGTAACTTGGTGCAGCAAAGTGAAACTTGGTGCAGCAAAGTGTAACTTGGTGCAGCAAAGTATAACTTGGTGCAGCAAAGTGTAACTTGGTGCAGCAAAGTGTAACTTGGTGCAGCAAAGTATAACTTGGTGCAGCAAAGTATAACTTGGTGCAGCAAAGTATAACTTGGTGCAGCAAAGTATAACTTGGTGCAGCAAAGTGTAACTTAGTGCAGCAAAGTGTAACTTAGTGCAATTAAGTGCAACTTACTGCAAGATGTGCAATTTAGTACAAGCATGTATAAATGCTTGTGTTTAAGTAAGGTTGGGTTAGGTTATGTTAGTTTGGGTTGGGTTAGGTTTGGGTTAAGGTTGGTGCGAGCTAGCGATATTTAATGAATATTGTGGCAACTTATTGCAAGAAAGTGCAACCTGGTGCAAGAAAGTGCAACCTGGTGCAAGAAAGTGCAACCTGGTGCAAGAAAGTGCAACTTAGTGCAAAAAAGTGCAACCTGGTTCAAGAATGCGCATTGTAGTGCAAGAAAGTGCAACTTGGTGCATGAAAGTGCAACTTGATGCATGAAAGAGCAACTTGGTTTAAAGAAAGAGCAACTTGGTGCAAAAAAGTGCAACTTGGTGCATCAAAGTCTAACTTGGTGCATCAGGTTAGGTTGGTTTAGGTTAGGATAGGTAAGGTTAGTTAGGTTAGGTTATATAGTTTAGGTTAGGTTGGGTTAGGTTGTGTTAGGTAAGGTTGGGTTAGGTTGTGATCGGTAATGTTGGTTTAGGTTGTGTTAGGTAATGTTGGGTTAGGTCAGGTTTATTTGGGTTGGGTTAGCTCGGGTTAGGTTATGTTAAGTTTTATTAGATTGTGTTAGGTTAGGTTGGGTTAGGGTTGGTGCGAACTAGTGATTTTATTGAACATTATGGCAACTCTTTGCAAGAAAGTGCAACCTGGTGCAGGAAAGTCCAACTTAGTGCAGTAAAGTGCAACTTGGTCCAAGAAAGTGAAACTTTGAGCAATAAAGTACACCTTGGAACAAGAAAGTGCAATTTAGTGCAAGAAAGTGCAACTTGGAACAAGAACATGCAACTTGGTGCAAGAAAGTGCATCTTGGTGCAAGAAAGTGCAACTTGGTGCAAGAAAGTGCAACTTGGTGCAAGAAAGTGCAATCTGGTGCAAGAAAGTGCAATCTGGTGCAAGAAAGTGCAACTTGGTGCAAGAAAGTGCAATCTGGTACAAGAAAGTTTGACTTGGTGCAACAAAGTGCAACTTGGTGCAAGAAAGTGCAGCTTGGTGCAAGAATGTGCAACTTAGTTTAAGCCAGTGCAACTTTTTGCAACAAAGTGCTACTTGGTGCATCAAAGTGTAACTTGGTGCAATGGGTTAGGTTCGTTTAGGTTAGGATAGAGTTAAGTTAGTTAAGTTATGTTATGTTAGGTTGGGTTGGGTTGGGTTAGGTTAGGTTGTGTTTGGACATGTTGGGTTAGGTCTGGTTACTTTAGGTTGGGTTAGCGTGGGTGAGTTTATGTTAAGTTGGGTTAGGTTGGTTTAGGTTATATTAGATTGTGTTAGGTTAGGTTTGGGTTAGGGTTGGTGTGAGCTAGTGATATTTAGTGAATGTTATGGCAACTTATTGCAAGAAGGTGCAACCTGGTGCAAGAAAGTACAACTTGGTGCAACAAAAAAACTTGGTGCAAGAAAGTGCAACTTGGTGCAAAAAGTGCAAATTGGTGCATCAAAGTGTAACATGGTGCCACAAGTTAGGTTGGTTTAGGTTATGATAGTTTAGGTTATGATAGTTTAGGTTATGATAGTTTAGGTTATGTTAGGTTAGTTAGGTTAGGTTAGTTAGATTAGGTTATGTTAGGTTAGGTTGGGTTAGGGTAGGTAGTGTTAGGTCATGTTGGGTTAGGTCAGGTTACTTTGGGTTGGGTTAGCGTGGGTTATATTAGATATTGTTACATTAGGTTTGGGTTAGAGTTGGTGCGAACTAATGATATTTAGTGAGCATTATGGTAACTCATTGCAAGAAAGTGCAACCTGGTGCAAGAAAGTGCAACCTGGTGCAAGAAAGTGCAACTTGATACAAGAAAGTGCAACTTGGTGTAAGAAAGTGCAACTTGGTGCAAGAAAGTGCAACTTGGTGCAAGAAAGTGCAACTTGGTGCAAGAAAGTGCAACTTGGTGCAAGAAAGTGCAACTTGGTGCAAGAAAGTGCAACTTGGTGCAAGAAAGTGCAACTTGGTGCAAGAAAGTGCAACTTGGTGCAAGAAAGTGCTACTTGGTGCAAGAAAGTGCAGCTTGGTGCATTGAAGTGTAACTTGGTGCAACATGTTAGGTTGGTTTGGGTTAAAATAGGTTAGGTTAGGTTGTGTTAGGTAAGATTTGGTTATGTTGTGTTAAGTTTGGATGGGTTAGGTTGTGTTAGGTAAGGTTGGGTTAGGTTGTGTTAGGTAAGGTTGGATTATGTTGTGTTAGGTAAGGTCGGGTTAGGTCAGGTTTCTTTGGATTGGGTAAGCTCGGATTAGTTTATGTTATGTTGGGTTAGGTTGGTTTAGTTTATGTTAAATTGGGTTCGGTTAGGTTTGGGTTAGGGTGGGTGCGATCTAGTGATATTTTGTGAACTTTATGACAACTCAGTGCAAGATAGTGCCAAGGTGCAATATAAAACACCTTAGTGCTCGATAAAGCAACCTGGTGCAAGAAAGTGCAACCTTGTGCAAGAAAATGTAACTTAATGCAAGAAAGTGCAACTTGGTGTTACAAAGTTCAACTTGGTGCAATAAAGTGCAACTTGGTGCAACAAAATAAACTTGGTGCAACAAAGTGCAACTTAGTGCATTTTAAATGCTACTTAATTCAAGATGTGCAACTTACTACATGCATGTAAAATGGCTTGGGTTGAAGTTAGGTTTGGTTAGGTTAAGTTAGTTTGGGTTGGGTTAGGTTTGGTTAGTTTGGGTTAGGTTAGGTTGGTTTGCATTAGATTAGGTTATTTTGGGTTAGGTTGGGTTAGGTTAGGTTGTGTTAGGTAAGGTTGGGTTAGGTTGTGTTAGGTAAGGTTGGGTTAGGTTGTGTTAGGTAAGGTTGGATTAAGTTGTGTTAGTTAATGTTCGGTTAGGTTGTGTTAGGTAAGGTTGGGTAAGTTGTGTTATGTAAGGTTAGGTTATGTTATGTTACTTTGGGTTGGGTTAGCTCGGGTTAGGTTATGTTAAGTTGGGTTAGGTTGGTTTAGGTTATATTAGATTGTGTTAGGTTAGGTTTGGGTTAGGGTTGGTGCGTGCTAGTGATATTTAGTGAATGTTATGGCAACTCATTGCAAGAAAGTGCAACCTGGTGCAAGAAAGTGCAACTTAGTGAAATAAAGTGCAACCTGGTGAAAGAAAGTGCAACTTAGTGCAAGAAATTGCAACCAGGTTCAAGGAAGTTCAACTTGGTGCATTAAAGTGTAACTTGGTGCAACCAGTTAAGTTGGTTTAGGTTAGGTAAGGTTAGTTAGTTTAGGTTAGGTTATGTTAGGTTGGGTTAAGTTAGGTTGGGTTAAGTTAGGTTGGGTTAAGTTAGGTTGGGTTAAGTTAGGTTGGGTTAAGTTAGGTTGGGTTAAGTTAGGTTGGGTTAAGTTAGGTTGGGTTAAGTTAGGTTGGGTTAGGTTAGGTTGGGTTAGGTTGGGTTAGGTTGTGTAAGTAAGGTTGGGATAGGTTGTGTTAGGTAAGGATGGGTTAGGTTTATGTTGTGTCAGGTAAGGTTACGTTAGGTTGTGTTAGGTAATGTGGGGTTAGGTCAGGTTACTTTGGGTTGGGTTAGCTCGGGTTAGGTTATGTTAAGTTGGGTTAGGTTGGTTTAGTTTATCTTAAATTGGGTTCGGTTAGGTTTGGGTTAGGGTGGGTGTGAGCTAGTGATGTTTAGTGAACGTTATGGCATCTCAGTGCAAGATAGAGTCATAGTACAAGAACGAGCAACTTTTTGCAAAAAAATGCAATTAGTGCAATAAAGTGCAACTTAGTACAATGTAGTGCAGAATGGGTAACTTACTGCAAGCAATGTTAGGTAAATTTGATATGTGGTTTACTTGGGTCAGATTAGGTTAGGTTCAATTAGATTTGTTAAGGTGAGGTAAATTTAGGTGAGGTTAGGTTGAGTTAGGTCAGGTTAGGTGTGGTTAGGTTAGGTTAGTTTAAGATAAGTTAGGTTATGTTAGGTTACGTTAGGTTACTTTGGGTAAGGTTAATTCTACTACAGGTTAGAAAGATCAATGTTATAAGTTTGGCACAAGGAAAATTTCTGCCACTTGAGCGCTGGTATCGCTAATGCACCAAACTGACCAATCACAGAGCTTTCCTGAATTTTAAGTTATGTTAGGTTGATAATTAAAAGCGCGAAATTGGTTTCTTTTCATTTTAAAACTAAATTGAATAACTAATAAAATATCCAAGTTTATTTAAATTTAATGTTACTATGGTTTTGTATTTATTTGGTCACTTAGCGATCGAAGCGAAACTAGTGGCAGAAATTTTCCCTGTGCCAAGCTCTCCCATAAGAAAACGTGTTTTCTTTCTAACCTGTAGTAGAATTAACCTTACTTTTGGTTAGGTTGTTTTAGGTAAGGTTGGGTTATATTGTGTTTATTAAGGTCGTGTTTGAGTAGGTTAGTTTGGGTTTGGTTAGGGTAGATTTGGTTAGGTTAGGTTGTTTTAGTTTGGGCTGCGTTAGGTTTGTTTGAGTTATATTTGTTTGAGTTATGTTTGGTTGTGTTAGGTTGGGATAGGTTGCATTAGGTTAGATTGTGTTAGGTTGGGTTTTAGTTATGTTGATTTTGTTTAGGGTGGATGCATGTGAGTGCCACGTATTGTAATGTCGTGGAACTTGATGTGTCATAATGCATCTTAGTGCATGACTGTGCCAAATTACGCAAGTTGTAAACTAATAAACTATTTGGTCGGAATTAGTTGTTCATTTATGATGATTATTTAAACTTATGCGAATCTTGTTTGTTAAGTTGAACAGTAATTGAGCTGTTAGTAAATTAAAAAAATATGTTACGGATTGTTTTGGCCATTATTATTCAGGCGTATGTTAACACAATGGTTAAGTGTAATAGAAGGCAACATTCCTTAACTTTGCTAGTATTAAAACAATAAATGACACAAAACATCCCATACACGCTACAATACACAACACACACACACACACATATATATATATATATATATATATATATATATATATATATATATATATATATATAATGAAGCGTGACTGACACGACGCGAGGATGGAGCAGTGCAGGAATGAAATGAATGGGCGGGGAAATCTGGAGATCCCCGAGAAAACCCGCCAACCTACGTCATCGTCCGGCACGACTAATCTAACCCGGATCGTCGTGTTGGGAGGCGAATGAGGTAAGTGTAGGTTGCAGACCAGCGAGCAAGTTACGCCACTCTTGTAGAAGTTCTCAGTCCTAGATGTTGGCCCAACAATGTAGATATCTTCATCAAACACCAACAATAATAAACATTCTTTATTTCTTTAAATTGAACAATTTGAATCGCAGTTTTAATGTCATTTACGTTTTTGTATATTTGCCAGGAACTAAGCGGATTTTAAGTGAAGTAATCTCAGATTTTTTGAAACAGGAATTCGGCAACACTGTGCTTAGTGCATCTTCAGCATAGCAGCGCTCCACACCACTGCGTCTCTTTCTCTCTCACTCTCTCTCACTCTCTCTCTCTATCTATCTATCTCTCTTTCTGGAAGCTGAAAAAACGAAGCGACTGGTAAACGGGCTATGAGCCACGAATGTTACTCCCATTTCTGTAAGATGACTCGTGTGAGTTAAGCCCCGCCTGTTTACCCTCCAACATTTTGCGATCCGCATTTTTTTTTAAAGCAATATGTACTGTAGTTTATGGTTGTTCTACCCGCGTGGATACATCGCAGCCATTAGACAGTCCTGGACCAATGACGAGCAACATTACACACGTTTTAGAGCCTGAAACTAAACGGTTCTGATTGTATAAGCTTACGGCTATAACGTTCACACAGAAAATTACGTTGCTAAAATAAATTACTTCAATAAATATATTGTCAACAAAACTTATTCCGTGCAGAATTATTGCAAATAAACTTGATGTTTTTTAAATATTACATTTTACAAAAATGAAGCAAAAGGGGAAAAAAAGGAAAAAATATTATTCTAAAATTTTTTGAAACACTTAATGTACAACAGTTTTTGTTTTAAACAGTTATGTTAATATATATATATATATATATATATATATATATATATATATATATATATATATATATTGAATAATAATTAATTTTAACGACGATTCTCTATTCTAACTCGGTAGCAGTAAGCTAGATTGACAAGCGACTGCGGCTCACTGAAGAGCTTGGGTGTTCTCGGCCATCTTCGGCTCGGTAGCCATCTTGGATATGACTTTTACAATCGTAGAAGTCTCATTCACTATAGCTGCTAGAATGACTAAAAGAATATTACCGTATAAGAATTTTTTTTAAATTTTAATACTTAGTATCTTTAATTTTGTATTTCTTGTACCATAAAAAATAAGGATCCTCCCTCCTTCCCCCCATTTTCCTTCCCACCCACACCCAATCACACATAGAAACTGTACTATCTGAAAACCTCTCGTACAGAGAGTTATGCATGTTAAAAAAAATTCCAATTAAAACCGCGAGTATTTTTGAAATGCTTGTGTTTTTGCAGTGGCGTCGCAAGTATACGCAACCTGCACAACTCTGCATTTTAGCGGTTGCCTAACTGCAGGCGCTACAATACACGTTTTTTTTTTGCTCGCTCTGTGAATGCCGAGATGTTGAGCGATTACACTCGTGGAAGTTTTATAAACCGAATACTTGTATTTTTTCTGTCCCAACTACTGATTTCCCTCATTCCTGTGATTTATATGGTCTGGCCAGCAATTTATTCGTACGAGATAATATTCTACTTGTATATGTGGCTGAGCGGGGTGGAGCATTTCTTGGTTTAGGTCTTCCCGGGGTTTCCCGAGGTCACTCCGATAGAATGTTGAGATAAGTTCCTTAAGGGTGTTCAAGTGCGTTAAGATCATTATTTAATATTTATATGAAATATTGTTAGTTTTGTAGACGATACTTGTGAGAAGATTTTACTCTTACAAAACAATTTTAGCTCTCATAGTTTTCTCATAGTGGGGTGTCAAAATCAAAATTTGTTTGTTACGCTGCAATGCAAATAGTGAAAACCAATTGACCTACTTAAACAAATTAATTCACTGTGAACATACATCCAATAAGCTATGCAATAAAACATTTAAAAAACCACAACTATTTTTTTTAATTTAAAAAAGTCGCTAAATTACAGAAAAAATTAAAATTCAGATTTTTTTTTAAATACAAAACGAGTTCACAGGAATTTTTTAAATGTTTTATTACGTAGCCCATGGTATGTTACTTCACGTAGTAAGTCAATTGGTTCTCTCTATTTGCATGGCAGGAGGACATGCAAATTTTGACTTTGACGCGCCGTTATGAGAAAACTACGGCAGGTAAAATAGTTTCGTAATAGGAAACTGTACCCATAAGTATAGTTTACAAAACCAACACAGTTTCATATAAATATAAAATTATAACTTGACCGCTCTTGAACACCCTTAAGGGGGCCGCCTACCACGCGCTTAATATACGTTGTAATGTAGACGACATTAATTATTTTACGACAGTATTCCACATGAAGTCATTGTGCCAACGTACGAAAAAAAACATTTCGGAGAAGGACTGAATGTCTTTGTTAAGACACCATGTTCTTTAAAACTCGGTTTGTAAGTCTTTCGATGCCAACATAGCTAATAACGGTGTTTTCAGACTGACGAACTTCAAAATGTACTAACAGTACGTAGCCTATGAGAAACTCAAAATAAAAAACCGCACTGAATTATACTATATACTTTCCACCAATGAAATTATACGGTAAACGCTTAAAGTCGCACAGTAAAATTGAGTCGGCGGGAATATTGCACTATAATTCAACTCTTGGTTCGTTGTGACGATGCGGTGTTTGATACCCGCTTCTAGGTCACCCTTATAGCTTTGTTACTTCTGAGCATCTGCCGCGCAGGTAGGTAACGCTGTTAACATAATTCGGCGCTAAAAGAATCAGTAGGTTTCTCGAAACCTATCTGCAAAAAAAAAAAAAAAGAAACGTAGGTAGGAGCTTCTGCCAACTTTCCTACATAAAATAACGTATTTGTTAAAAACAACCTCTGAAACGGTAATATCGTACGTTTAATTACGACGGAACACATCGCACTTGACAAGTGCATCATTTTGGGTAAATGTTTCATCACAAAATTGGCAAATATCTATGTAGGGTTTTTGTTCTGTAGTTTTTCCATATCGTCTTTCAAAAATGTGTAGACATCAATTGGGGTTTATAGCACTTAACCACCAATGCACTCTTAAATAAGCCATGGCCGATTCCACTCCACTTTCTACTATGAACGTCCCCCAAGGCTGTAAAAATGTTTGTCGATACACTCAGTAAATAAAATAATATTTACATTTTCTTTGTGTACAGTAAAACCATCTACAGCATTAGACTTGGCCATACATGTCTTGATTCATCTATCACTGTGTCCACTATACGGGCCGATTAATATCACCACGCAATGTAAGTTTTCAGTGTAGATACGTATTGTATACGACCTTGGAGATCTAAGTTGTCAGAATATCGTCAACCTAAAAGCGGAACTGTAAAACAGGGTGAGATTACGCCAAGTCGGGATGAAATTGCGACAACCAAATTATACATAAAATAGCATTTACTTTTGTTATTCTCGTGTTCTTTTTTTAACAGGCTTGATTTATTCTTCAGCACTAAGCTTATGTAAGTACACACTTTTTTTTTATATTTGTAGACAAACACACAAAATTAGGTTGTCACGATCTCACCAGACTTATGGTATAATCTCACCCAGTTTTTCAGTACGCAAATCGAGTTCCTCAGAGCCTTGGTGATACTGAAGACAACAGACGTCAATCGAAGGAACCACGTTGCAATCTCTGAGCTGTCTGCGCCGTTGCTGTCGCAATAAGGACCATACGAATTTACGTGTCCAGGAAGACGTTGGTTGGCTTACAGCAGGGAATAATGTTTACGACCGCCCCCAAAGTGTCCAACCACGTAGCAAGATGTTCACCTTCCCAGTCACAGAAAAGTTGGCGCGCACGTTTCCTCAGTACCGCATTTCCGCGCAAAATCGTTCAGTATGAGATTTACACTGTAAATCTGAATAAGTGAATATTCACTTATTCACGCTGATGGATAGAGCAGTTTCAACAATTTGAATCAGAGAAAATAGTCACTGATTAGTTAGTGAATATATTCGCTGATTTCCTTTAAGAATGTCCAACATCTTACAAGAGAATCAGTCATATCTCCAGTTGTTTTCAAAGAACAGCTTTCACTTATTCAATCAGTGAAAAATTACTCGCAAATCTGTGGACATTCACTGATTAATTTGTGGAATGTTGGCACTCTTTATCGGAATCTGTGAATATTCGTTAATTTCACAGTGGTTTCTCACTGATTCAATTTATTGCAACTGCTCCATCAATCGGCGTGAATAAGTGAATATTCACTAATTCAGATTTATAGTGTAAGCGTCTTGGTAACGGTTCTAGCTGGTCGGCGCATGAATCGTACTGCAAGGTTTAGCAGAATGCAACCATTCAAACTGGATATTTTGAACTGGCTTATCGGGCAAAAAAAAAAGTATCACTTCCAAAGAAAAATGTATTTTCTCGAGTTCAACTAGGACTATTTTGTATGTTTTGAGATAGTGTGTTACAGAATCTGATTAAATTTTTATTACAGAACATCGCCCTAGTAGTTAACGAAAAGTAACCTGCTGGTGTAAGGTGGGTTTGTATAGTCACGTGACTAGTTTTGTTGATACTAGGTTATGAGTAAATACCTACACGCAATTAAGTGTTTTAAGACGGCAGGAATTTTAAATTTTCCTACATAATGTTATAGAGTTGTCAAATATTTTACTAGATGTGTGGATAGTAGCAATAATGTTATTACATTGAGTAGTATTTATTAATAAAAACCTAAAAATTTTGAAATAAGAAAACTTTTTCTTTATTTAGTATTATCAAAAGTTAGCCTACATAATAACAAATATTATGAAGATAACATTGCTACCAACGAGGGAAATCAAAATTGTATTCAATATCGTGTTTTGATGTCGGATTCTTTGTAGAGGTTTTTGTTGTTTGCTTCGGACGTCTTCGGCGACAATGAGGATCTCGTCGTGCTGTTTACTTGCTGTTTAGTCTGATAGCCGCAAGCTGTAGATAAGCAGAACTGTCCAGTTTCTGGCTCTGAAATGTGTGTAACGTTGCTCGTCATTGGTCCAGGACTGTCTATGTAGTAGCTGCGGTGTATGTATGCCACGCGAGTAAAACAACCATCAACTACATATTGCTTTAAACAATTTTAAAAATTGCGGATCGCAAAATGCCGCAGGGTAAACAGGAGGGGCTCGGCTCACACACGGGTCGTCTTTCAGAAATGGGAATAAAATTCGTGGTTCGCTACCAGTTAACGAGTCGCTTCGTTTTACAGCTTCCAGAGAGAGAGAGAGAGAGAGAGAGAGAGAGAGAAATATGCCGCTGGTATGTGAAGCGCTGCTATGCTGAAGATGCACTAGCACTGTGTTGCCGAATTCCTGTTTCAAAAAACTGAGATTAGATAACGTAAAAATTCGTTTAGTTCCTGCCAAATATACGATATACTAAAAACAAACATAGCATTAAAACGGCGTTTCAAATTGTTCGATTTTCTCCATTAGCAGCTGTATTATCTTCAAAATATCATTTTGTTATAGCATGTAGGTTGACGTTTGATAATACTAAATGAAATAATTTTTTTAATTGCTTGTTTTATTATTTAAATATTAATTTTTCTATACACATATTGTCCCTCTGGGTGCCCTCAACTTCGGTGATATTAGGAAAGGATAAATCTGTTGTGTTCGAGTTACGAGGCCCTGGGTCAGGCTGAATAGTAATATCTCAGGATTGCTGTTAAAACTTGTGAGGATAAATAATGGAAGATGTGATTTTCGGCTGTTGATCGCGAGAGGGGGGGAGGGGAGCGTCTCACCTGCTCGCCCCGCCCCCGGACCAATAGGCGCGCGGTGACGTCACGCCAGGGCAGGTAGGGGAAGGTAGGGGAAGGGACGCCCAGCCTCCAGTAGTCGAGAGACAGGCAACCTGAACGAACCCTACCTGACAGGAGTGCGCGGGGTCACGCCATGCGCCGGGGGCGGCGATGAGGCCGGCGCTGTGGCTGCTGGTGGCGGCGGCGCTGGCGGCTGTCGGGGGCGGCGACGCGTGCGGCCCAGGCCGGGGCGCTCACAGGCTGCGCAGGCCCAGGAAACTGACGCCCTTAGTCTTCAAGCAGCACGTACCTAACGTGTCGGAGAACACTCTGGGCGCCAGCGGGCTGACGGAGGGCCGCATCGCGCGTACAGACCCTCGCTTCAGGGACCTCGTGCCGAACTACAACTCCGACATTGTGTTCAAGGACGAGGAAGGCACCGGCGCCGACCGCCTCATGACGCAGGTCAGTCAATTACTTAATTCTCTTTCCTCCGTTGAAAGGCAGACACGATGTTCCTATTCTACAAGCACATGCTGCCCCGTACGTTGCCATAACCTAACTATTCATTATGACATTGTCGTAAGTACACTTGGTATTGTCCCAGTGTAGCTGTTATGAATTACTACAACACTGTTCGTTGAGAAACGACGAACGAAATGTACCTAAAAAGCAAGACTGTGTGTGTTTCCGAGTTCGTAGTATTAATGGTTGGACACCTGAATACTGGAAGCCTTGACAGCTGTGCTTTCTTAGAGGTTAAGGGTGCGTTTACGTATTAACGTTGCGTTCGTATTAGTTGAAACAAATGACATCTGCAAGGGTGCGTTACACTCGTACTTGCGCCACGGGTATGTAGAAAGATGCATATCTTGATGCTCGGTAGTGTAGGAAACTAAAAATATGTAGGCCCCATGTGTATGTATGTATACATATATACACACATACACTACTTGAAATTTAGCCGTTGACGTGTACAAACAGTAAGATCCGAGTAGAGTTATCAAGCGTTCAAGAAGTGTAGCGGACCTGAATTGCTTGTAGGCTTGTTGTCGTAACCGGGTGATTGGGCAAACTTGACCGTGTGATTGTACAAGCTATGTTACGACGGCGTGTTAACCTCTTCTGTAAAGTTATCAGTTAATATTACGAAGTGTAAACTAATTTGTTTCAGATGGAACTCAACCTAAGTTTTAAGAAATACAGTACTTTAAACTGGGCGATGTGTTTTCTGGCTGTTGACGGGAAGGGGTAAAGTGCTGTTAGCCATCTCCCCATTAGCTTCCCTTGTGTGGCTTCACAACCGCATATTATTTCACTTAATACCGTGCGCGATGCAATTCGCATTGTAGCACGACAGGCTTAGAACTCTTGTCTGGAATTTGTGTTTAGAAGGCTTCGTCGCACTGTATAATTTGACATAAATCAGTAGAGAAGGTGTATTATCGCGGGAAAAGTTCATTTCTGCCGCTTTTATTTCGTTACTGGCTAGTCACTATTTGACTGGGCCAATGATAACTCTGGTGCACTACTACTATGTCTGTGTTCGTATGTAAACAACTCTGACTGTGTCGCATAACCGCCGGCCAATATTACATGACGCGGGACGTTACACTGATTTGAAGAATACGCTGGCAGAACACATTTTCGCGGTAAATCATCTTCTCTATAAATCAGTAACATAACTCGAGTTTCAAAATCTGATTGAAACTTGTCTTCTCGTAGGTAAATTAAACATTACGCGTATAGTACGGTACTACTCAAATTTTGATAACAGGGAATTTCTATCGTTGATGTGTTTACACACACAGTTCAGAGTGTACGTAAGGACAGGCGATTGTAAGACGGCGCAGTAGTAGTTTGTCAGGTAGAGTCATACAGTCCTGGTTCCCTTCGTGAAGTAGACTACATTTTGTTAGTTCGGATCTAGGACTCGAAAAGGTAGCCCGTGTCCTTGGCTGAAAGGGACATTCTAGTGTGCATATGTGCCCTTGCTGTGAATTCGAACAGCAGCTCGTGTGACGTCACTTGCGCGATGCACTTCCCAAGGGCTTGAATCGTGGTAAGGACCCTCAGACGATCAAGTCGAACACAGCCTTCGTTTGTCGCTGTGTAATCTGTAGTTCGTGGCGTTCAAAGTGCCGTGAAATAGGGTTCAACTAGTAGCTTTGACGTTTCATCGCATGTCATGTCCAATGTGCTGTGGCTACTTGCTATGCTTCGGGTAAAGTTAATAATAGACCTACTACAGGGTAGAAAGTTCATTGTTAAATGTTTGTCACAGGAATAATTTCTGTCGCTTGAACGCTGGTACCGGTGCAAACTGATCAATCACAGAGCTTTCCTGTATTTTCAGTTACATTAAGTTGATCATTAATAATGTAAAATTGGTTTGTTTTTACTTTAAAAATAAATTAAATGACGTCTGTCATTGCCAAGCCTATTTAAATGTAATTTTACTACAGTTTTGTGTTAATTAACACTACGTCAATGTAGTACGTTCATAACAGAACGACGTTCTCTTGTTTTCCCATTTGACTTAGCCAGTGACAGTTCCGGCATGATTGTGATTCGCTAGTTTAAAACTGCATTCACTCGTAATTCCATGGAGAGGCTGCTTCGTCTACTGTAAATAAGTGAAACACAACATCGGTGGAGCGATAAATGTGCTGCTGACTGGAGTATGTAACGCATTATCATCTCTACGTATCGACGCAACAAAATTACTATATTCTATATCATGTTTGCGTTAAATGCGCTGGGAAACGAATAAAAATACCTTACGCAACAGTATAACATCAAATTAATCTCAGAATTCAATGAAAGTAGATTTTACACAAATCGTTGGGGTTGGTTAATGCGAAGTTGAAACACAAACGGAGGTAGTTGTGTAAATTGTTGTAAAGAATAATTAATAGTAAATAAATTAAGACGAAAATGTCAATGAAGTGCAGAATTATCCGGAGCCGTTTAATATTCGGCGATGTAAGAAACTGACGTAAAGTAAGTATATCCCGTTGTTTACATTCAACTGTAGTCATTCAAGTAAGATTAATTCTATTACAGGTTAACACCCGTTCACAATTGACATGGCGCAAGTAAAAAACATAGAATAAGAAAGTGAATATCTGTTATACGAATGGTGGCGTTCACAACTAATACTTGTAACTTGCTTGGCATGGCATTAAAGATGGCCGTCTCAGTTTTATACGCCAAGTTTTTTCATGCCGGCCAATAAGAGTGTGAAACGTCATACGTGCTGTTGGCGAAAAAAAATTTACTCCAATAACAAATTAGTTCTTTCGCGTTGATTATTTTCTGATGGTCAGTAAACAATTTGTTTCCTGCTGCCTGCGCGGACAATGTCGCATGTTGTACTGTCTAAGTTATGTTATTTTTAACGTGTCGAGTGTGAACAGGCCTTAGAAATAAAACGTGTTTTCTTATTGGAGAGTTGTCGCAGGGAAAAGTTTTGCCGCTAGTTTCGCTGCTATCGCTAAAATAGGCTAGTAAAATGCGAGACCGTATCAGAATTAAATTTAACTGCACCTGGGTAAAAGAGGAAGTTGTTTAATTTATTTTTGAAGTGGAAAGACAAATCAATTTAGACTTTCAAATTATCAACTTGACGTAATTGTATATTCAGAAAATATCTGGGATATTGGTCAGTTTGTTCTTCTTACCAATAGACTACTGGCGAAACAAGCGGCAGAAATTGACCCTTGCCAAGCTAATGACATTGAAATATATAACCTGTAGTAGAATTAGCCACTTACAATTGTGTTCTAAAAACTAAGAAACAAAGTTTTAGTAAAAACAGAATTATCTCGAGATGTTTCGATATTTGTTAATATAAGAAACATCGGAAAGATTTGGGATAATGGAGGTATCTCTTTACATTGTGATAAGCCACGCTACATATAAGTACTTTTCTTTAGAACGATAGAAACATCTAGAACGTCGAAGACTATCAACAGTAGAAAACAAAGTTTTTTTACTTCAAATAGATAATAGTGACGAGCGAATTTCTTAAACTATTGACGGAGATGTATATATAACTTACTGAGGTTTAAATATTATTTTTTAATGAATATGCATAAAGGTATTTACACGACGGTAATAGTTTTACTTGTATTTACTATACGTGTAAGACTACCACAATACATTGCAAAACATGTGGCAACGTTACAAAGAATTGCATTTTACGAGGATTTACCTTTAGAAGGACATGCAATTTTTTTTTTAGATAGAGTAGGGTTGAATAGACAGACTGTTTAGTTCTACGAGGTTGTGTAATGTTTGCAATGACATGACGCACATAGAAACATGTTGTTTGATTGGTTGTTCAGCTCCGCGCAAATGTCGTGCAGTGCTCGTCTAGACTGTGTGATCCTAGCAAGTGAGTTGTGAAGATATTCACGTTAGAAAGGTAACCACACTGCATGAGACATGCGCGTCATAATTCTCAGCTAAAAGCCCGTACATTCACACTGCCAGCTGTACTAACAAGATACATTCTCCACTTACATTGAAGTAGGTCTGTTCGGTCACGCGACCACGATGTGTTTATGCACTTGCAACATATTCGGGTTATTCTTGAGACGGCGGAAATTCAAAATAAGCTAACTATGTCATGAATTTGTAAAATGCCAACCGCGGTATCGTGCCTATTTCTTCGATGTGTGGATACCGCGATACATTTTCTCCTGGTTGTGGTTTTGGTACTTAAGTACATAGTGTTTGCACATTTTGCGCGTTTAGTTTGTTAACAGCAACTTGCCCAGTTCTCGAGCAAGGTAACCCTGGGTTGGTCAAGTCGCACGCTTGAAAACTTTACTCGGGTTATTATTTACGTTTGGAAATTTTACTCGCAATATATTTTACGTTTGGAAACTTTACACGGGTTATTATTTACGTTTGGAAATTTTGCTCGCAATATATTTTACGTTTGGAAACTTTACACGGGTTATTATTTACGTTTGGAAATTTTGCTCGCAATATATTTTACGTTTGGAAACTTTACACTGGTTATTATTTACGTTTGGAAATTTTGCTCGCAATATATTTTACGTTTGGAAACTTTACACGGGTTATTATTTACGTTTGGAAATTTTGCTCGCAATATATTTTACGTTTGGAAACTTTACACTGGTTATTATTTACGTTTGGAAATTTTGCTCGCAATATATTTTACGTTTGGAAACTTTACACTGGTTATTATTTACGTTTGGAAATTTTGCTCGCAATATATTTTACGTTTGGAAACTTTACACGGGTTATTATTTACGTTTGGAAATTTTGCTCGCAATATATTTTACGTTTGGAAACTTTACACGGGTTATTATTTACGTTTGGAAATTTTGCTCGCAATATATTTTACGTTTGGAAACTTTACACGGGTTATTATTTAC
>PNEQ01004356.1:18449-38987 GCA_003012365.1 Medauroidea extradentata
AGATGTCATACACCTAGCAGACATTGTCACGTAGAACTGTTAGCCCGCCGAACAATTAGCCGAGTGACCAGGTCGCGACACACCGCCCGCCCAGCTATATTTAGTCCTATGCTGCGGTGGTACAGTTGACATACTTCGTAGCGATCTAGCATGGAGATGTCATACACCTAGCAGACATTGTCACGTAGAACTGTTAGCCTCGCCGAACAATTAGTCGAGTGACCAGGTCGCGACACACCGCCCGCCCAGCTATATTTAGTCCTATGCTGCGGTGGTACAGTTGACATACTTCGTAGCGATCTAGCATGGAGATGTCATACACCTAGCAGACATTGTCACGTAGAACTGTTAGCCCGCCGAACAATTAGTCGAGTGACCAGGTCGCGACACACCGCCCGCCCAGCTATATTTAGTCCTATACGGATGTGGTACAGTTGGCAGACTTCATAGCGATCCGGCGGAAAGGTTTCGCATACACCAAGCATACATCGCGTAATGTTGTTAACTTCCTGACGCGTACATTTGGGCGACATCGTCGTGTACAGCTGGATGACTTCGTCATGTCACATAATGTTATATAGTCGGGACATTATTTGAGTACATAAATGATAAACTTGTTTCATAGTTTTATATCTTCTGCCATGTTGCCTCCTGTCAGTTAGATCACTTTGAAATAACTTCAAGGGAAGAGGAGGCTGGAGAAGAAAAAAATATACAGACCTACCATCCCTTCCTCTTTGAGAAGAAGACACTCTTTTTTACTTTATTTAAGAATGTGTGGTAGATAAATAACCGTTGAATACTCCACCTGAACTATACACGTTTTTGTAAGTCAGTGTGCAAACTTTGGAACGCCATTCTTAGAAGATTATATGTATTTTCCAACTCATGTGCAAACATTTTTCATAATGATGCATCTGTAAAGCGCGATCTCTTGTGTCGTAATTAAAGGTACTACATTTTGGCGTCAGAGATTGTTCTTCAGAAATACGTTATTCGAGAAAAATATTTGCCCAGTCTTTTTTTTTTTTTGTTATTAATATTACAACAAAAATATATCCCCCCAATATATAGAAAACGGCGCTAATTTCAAGCTACTACTTTTAATCGATGTTTAGTGTTATGGCTTAACGAATTCTTGTAGAGGGGTAAATACTCTAAATTGAATATGGCGGGGCATCATTGCCTTCAATGATGGAGAGAAACGTTTGAGAATTTCTAAGTTCATAGTATAAATTTCGTTATTACGTTCAACTTGTCAACGTACGACATTCGGTTAGTATAAATGCATCATGTCATTTACTTATTAGTTCACTGTAACGTTTATTTTTAGTTTCATAAGTTGGTTTTCGGAGGAGAGTTAATCTCGACAATCTTCGGTTAAGGGCGCTCGGAGGAGAAAAGTCATAATTTTATATTTGCATAAAATCGTGTTAGTTTTGTAGATGTTAGTTGAGAGTACATTTTCCTCTTACAAAAAATATTTTATCACATCCACTTTTCTCACGATGGCATTTCAAAGTCGAAATTTGCTTGTTTTTACTTCACATATCCCCCGAAAACCAATGACCATATTGAAACGAAGTAATTCACAGCGAAACTACATGTCACTGGCTACGGATTGAAGGATATAAAAACTCACTACGAAATAGTTTTGTATTTAGAGAAATTGGTAAAAGTAGCAAAAAAAATTTCCCACTTTAGAATGTGATACTTGCAAGTATACTTGTAATTTCAGTTTAAATGTTAAAATATGTATTTTCCTTTAATTGTTTCCCAATTTTTATTCTTATCTCTTGCACTATATACGGAAATCAGTAGATATTTACTGATAACCAGCGGTTTTGACTGATTTAATTGGTTGAAAACTTTTCCGTTTGGCTGCAGAGTGCCACTGTCTCCTGAGGTCTATTCTCTTGTATTTCTTTACCAGATGGCAACACTGTGGGCTGTGCTCTGAAAACTTTAATATATCTTACTAAATTTCATGAGCGCAGGTTCCACAGCGGGCTTTGAATTACTGATTAATTGAATTTATTTAATAATAATAATAATTCACATTGGTTTCTTTATAGAATTCCGATTAAAAATTATAACATCAACGTCTTTCGTCTCGAATATATTCTTCTACTGTAGGAAGTTACTGCACAGCACTACAAAGAGATATCAGCACTACACTATATTAGTGCAGCTCTCAACCAAGAGATAATAGCATTAGTCTGTATTGTATTTGTATTTCACGCCTATAGTAAAATTTAATATACAAATGCGATAATATACGTAACGTATTACATATTTTGGTGAGTGTAAAATAATGTAATTAATGCAGATTTCTCTGTATTAGCATAATGCAATTCGATTTGTTTCCCTACGAGCACGGTTGTTGAAGCTAATTTTAAAATGTACAGTAACTGTCTTTGTATGAAGATCGTATAAGGAACTACAAAAGTTTAAACGATGGGCCCCCGTGCTTGGCGCTGTTAACAGGCTAGACGTACGCCGCTCGGCACGCGGCCCGCCTAGAGGACCCTCGCTAGTCGGAGAGCAAACAAACGCAACCCCAAAACAAATGAAGGGCGCAGTGACTGCCGTGGTTGAGCTGATCTCTGTGACCGCCGCCACAATCTCAGCGCGGCATCGCCCCTAATGTGATGAATTAAGTCGGACCTACCTCAAACACCATAAATTAACTACAGCACAGCCCGAGGGAACTTCTACCCACACCCCCTCGACGGCACAATGGAAGTGTCGTAAAACCATTCCGCCCCGCCGCAGTGCCATAAACGGTAGTAAATAACCGGCCAAGTCCCGGGGCAGTCAGTCGTGTGTGCTGGCTAGCGTCTTGCTTCCTCACTCGTCGACCAGCCTACATCAGAGCTATGGACGAGCTCGGTCTGGGTAAGGTTATGTCTACTACACGTTAGAAAGAAAATGCGTGTTCTCATGAGAGAGCTTGGCATGGGGAAAATTTCTGCCACTAGTTTCGCTTCAATCGCTGATGTACATGAAACCGTAGTAAAATGAAATTTAAATAAACTTGGAAGTGATAGAAGTCGTTCAATTTAATTTTATAGTAAAAAGAAACCAATTTTGCGTTTTAAATTATCAACTAGTAGGCAACCCTGACTGTATCTTGTAACAAGTGTTCATTCGATACTGAACTGTTTTAAAAAGAAAAAAAGGTATTCTTGACTGGATTTCTGCTGCGAGTGAGATATTCTCCCTTCATTGGGGATACACTCAAGTGCCTCACTCTTTGTATTGACACCTCTCCCAAAAAAAAAAAAAAACTAGCGGGACGAACAACCCAAAAAGGAACGTTTGAACGGAGTATTGATTAACGATTTAAATATATCACGGCAATACTGTAAATGCATTTAATATTTCAAATACTATAACAGATCAACAGTTTACTATTGCACACGTCTGTAGAAAATTATAAACTACAACCTAAATATTCAGTTCAAAGTACCGGTACCGGATTTATAATCAAAGTTAGTCATTCTTAATCCTTGGCAAACCTCATATTTTAAAATTTTCAGTTTTACAAAACGTTACCAGCTGGCGCAGACTAGCCGCACACTATTTTCGCGAAGCAATGACGTTAGGCAAAGTTCACTTCTAGTAGACGTAAAATGTATGTAACAGTAGTTTCTCTTCCTACCTTGTATGCTGGTTTCGCTCACGTACTGTGGTAGAGGCCGACCTCTCAGAAGCCTGCTGTTTGACCTGAGGAAGTCTTCCCTTCATGTCGCTCGTTGACCGTTGTTAAGTGGACGCCTTGCGTGGTAGTCTCGTAGTCCCTCGAAGTTACGCGACGTTCATGCAAATATACCACATAATTTGCATGTGAATTCCGGTGACTGCAATTTCACCGGCTTACCAACGCACTCGTTCATTATTGGGGTAACGTCTAAAAACTGTATCGCCTTTACAACCATAATTCTGTGAGGCGTATTAACCACTCCCCCATTCTCTCTCGAGGCAGTATGTCGCGCACCACGGACTCTGCGAAACACGTGCATACGTCCCGGTCGGCTTCTGTTTCAACACTCCCCCTGTTTCTTTATGTCCCTGCCTTCGAAATCAGCTATTGCCTCGCTATGACGTCACACAACGCTCGCAGCGCACCTCTGTTCTTTTGTCTAAGTCTACTTCACTTCAGGTTTGCCAAATATACCATTTAGAGGTTCACCGGAATAATTATACGTCACATAATAATAAATAACACTATTATATAATACTATAGAGCGTCCCAACCTTAGATTGCAGTACAGAGCTTATGGCGCGCGCTGTTGCCTTATCGCAGCCACGCTACGAAGTTCGGGAGGTGAACTACTTCAGAATTTTGAGCTTTAAAAAATTATATTCTTTAGTATTCTAGTTGATGTTACTATTATTATAGCATCACACTTCAAAATATCTAATTAATGACATTTTCTATTACTTTAAAATAAGAAACAATCCACATACTCCACTAATATCAATTCACTACATGAACTGTAATGAGCACTTCATTAAGAAATAATTATCATGTGTGTTTTTTTCATTGTAGCTACTGCTGGCAAAACGAAAGATTTTTCCATTTTAGAAGCATCTATCTGTAGACAAAAACGTGGTTGGAGTAGTTGATGATTATGAGATTGGTCATTCAAAACCAATATCGTATGAGAACTGAAGAATGTCCTATTTTTTTTAAACTTTTTTGTTTGCTAAGAATACATTTGAAATGGGAGGGGGTGGATATTTATTTATTTGCTCGTTTTTACGTGTCCTCGAACAGCACAAGGCCTTGCTAGTGATAAACGAGTGAAAAGGGGGTAAATATTTTCGGAAAACCCATTGGAAAACCGAAATCTGGATGGTCGGAGCCGGGCATCGAAACCGGGTCCTCCCGAATACGATGCGAGTGTTTTACCACTGCTGCACCACGCTCGGTTATAAAATAAAGGAAAGTATATTAGTGATCTGCCGTGACGTCAACTTAGGCGTATCACTTATTTCCACTACTTCTTTGATAATTATATCTTAAGCCTACACGAGTGCATTATATATAAAACAGTATGTTTACCAGTATGGTTTAATTTTTCTACTGTATATTATGTAGTTTTTAAATATTTAAACATAAAGTTGTGTTGAAGGTAATTACGAATTTTCGTCAGTGAAAAACTTACCGAAACCGTATAAATATTTTTGTCAATGAAACAATTAGACAACGTAGTAAAACCCTATAAACAAACTGTATGAGAGTTTTATTTTTGTATTTTCTCTGATTTAGGATTTAAAAATAGTTGCCTTACAAGAAGTAGAAATGAAGTATCATTGCCTTAAATTTGTTTACGGGAATTATTTATTGTTTGCATTTCTTACATGATTTCAATTTTTCATGTAAGTTTGATGTTCTGTGTGGCTATTGTTTCTTCTTGTTAGCGTAAATGGTTTGTTTGCAACATATTGTTTCTTTTAAAGCTTCCTTAATGCGTTAATAGCATGTGAAAAATACTGGAATACGATCAATACAATATTTCGCCCCCTTTCTCGTAGCCTACCTATATTACGGCTTTTTACTGTTTTGCCTTCCATACAAATACATGTTAACAAAAAATTACACACATGAAATTTTGATTCGAAATCAGTAACACATACGACAAACCCCTCGGCCACGAAACACCGTAGTTTCACTACAACTAGTTTAGAACACGGGACGAAGAAAACTGCTGACTAAAGGTAGCCTGTATCTTATTTACTAACCATTCCAGACATAACGTCATAGTCAGCAAAGATAACGGGACGTTTTTTCTCTTCAGCCAATACTTCGAGGGACACTCAGCTGTCGAGTATGTAGGGCGAACGCATGGCAATAATACGCCGCACATTTCACAGCTATAAACAAGATAACGGCTCAAGCTATTGAGGTGAGGTTGCTTTTGAAAATAGATTCAGCTCATTACGAACAACTTCCTCGCTTTCATCCCCCATCTAACTTGAATAGCAAAAAAGTTTCTCACTGACCAAATTTTTGATGTTTCAGTTCGTTAGAAAGCGCGCATAACGTTAGAAAAAAAATTATGTACAACTAACGAAAACAAAATTAGCCTTAAGATTTCTTCGTTGGCGTCCAGATATATGAAATTACACACCATAAAAATTTGGATACGATTTTGCTTTTGATTAGAAAGTTATGATGTGATATATTTAAATATGCTTGAAAACAGTGCCAAGTTAAAAAAAAAAAATTTTTTTTTTTCAACCCCTTAAAATGGCGTAAATTATGAACCAAATATATCACCTGATGCGCGTTTCGATGCTGTACAATATGCAAAAAATGTTAAGATCAAAGTTACAACGTGAAAATTTTAGGATTTTTGGCAACAGCGCGCGCCGAAACAAGGACAGTGCTTATGGCAGTTACCGTGTATTCGAAAGAGAGAACGAATGCCCATATAACCCTGTACTGCAATCTAAGCGTGAGACGCTCTATACACATTAAAATTACTTCCATAAAACTACCATATAAAATAATTAAAACTTGCTACGTAACCTAGTAACATTACTAATACCAACTTACGGCAAAAATGAACTAAAAATAACTGAGACAAACGGGGAGCAAGAAATAAAAACCTCACAAAAATTACCGTTTGTCTCACGAGATTAAAATAAACATTATATATATATATATATATATATGTGTGTGTGTGTGTGTGTGTGTGTGTGTGTGTGTGTGTGTGTGTGTGTGTCCTAAGTACGAACTGGTCTGCCAGCTAGTTCTGAAGTAAGACAGAATATTGTGCAATAGATGTGTGAGCACTCATTTTGAACTAAGTAGTGCGCTGTTCTTGCCATGCATTTTACGATTTCGCGTCAAATCCATCGTCTTGTGGTACCAACTTCGTTTTCCTGCCCGAGTATTTTATTGTGTTTGTTGTTAATAATTATATATGAACTCTTACAGTACGTATGTTAAGCTGGACAGACGCCCTAATCTGTGACAATACAGAGGTTGTCAGCTGGCTGGGGGGTCGCCAGCTACCCTTCTATCCCATTAAGGACGGCCATCCTTGGTCCCGTTCGTCCAGGGGTCGTGTCTTTGTCCCCGGGCCGCTGACCTCGACACCTTGTTCTACCACCCCTCCCCCCGAGCTAATCCTGGCAGCCTGACTGACAGCGGCATACTGTGTCGACCTGCCCACAACTGGGTCAGCAGGACAGTGCCCCCGTCTGTCCCGGGGTATAGGCTTACCACCCACCTGGCTGTGCACATTCTCACCCCTACAACAAACAGCTGGTCATAACTAGGCGACATGTGCTTATAATGCTTCCGCGCATACAGATGACACACAATTATGCTTAAACGTTATTTCTTGATGTAGCAAAACACTCTTCACCATCGATACAATTTTACCAAAGTATTTTCTATGTTTCACGATTTATTATTTTCAGCAGTTTAAGTGGTAATTTTTGTTTTTAACTTGTTCGTGTGTATGTAGCTTTAGAAAGACGTATGTGCACCGTTATTATCTGCACTTTAATATTTGTGTGATTCAAATAGTCATCCAGGACATCTTCCCGAAACGACACTTCAAGAGTTGCCCCTACAGTAAAGTGAGTGAAGAGATTATGGTCAGCTCTTAAGAGTCTGCGTCACCTTATTTGTTTAAGCTATCAAGTTTTGTTTAATAAATTAATAGCATGACGTATTACCGGCAATGTCTCTTAAGGATTTGTTTCAGTCGCCATTGAATTTCATTATTTTTTACTTTTTTGGAATTCTAAGAAGAAAAATACTAAATACGCGATTATACCTCAAATTCTATTTCCATTTCGCTAGAGCACAGACCTTGCGATTTAGCTGTTAACATATAATTACGCCACAATGTGTGTGGCAATTTTTTTTTGTATTCACAATTTGCCCGACAAATTACGACCTAACTATACATTACTAGCTCTATTGCCATACTTGTATTGTAGTTCAAGGTAAATATAATTTGCGCATAGTATCCGATTTAACGTTTTTCTTCTCAGAATTCAGACCTCTCGCCTCCCATCAAGGCGATCCGGGTTCGAATATCGGCGGGGTCAGTCCCCAGATTTTCGCATGTGGGAATCGTGCCGGACAATGTTGCTGGTCGGCGGGTTTTCTCGGGGATCTCCCGTTTCCCTCGCCCATTCATTCCGGCGCTGCTCCATACTCACCTCATGCCACCCCTCATCAGCTCTGAAGACCTCGATGTTAAGCGCTGACCAAACCTTCACTCACCCAAGTCTAGATTCTCTGAAAAGCTAACATTATAAAAATAAAATTTTCTTATTTTTTTTAAAATTTATTTATTGCATAGTATGTCACGTTTATTCAGCAAAGCATTATAATCCGTGCAGATTGATAATCGACAGCTAACAGTGCATGTCGAGTGATGTAGCTGCAGAGAGGTGTTGGTATCCTGGTGTGGACTGATGACCACGTCGTGATGTTACAGAGTCGTCGCAGGCGGCGAAGACAGGAGGTTGCTTCAGTGGCGACTCTCGCGTGACGTTGGCTGACGGCGGCACAGCGCTCTTGTCCGAGCTGCAGGCGGGGCAGATGGTGTTGACGGCGGACATCTCCACCGGGCAGCTCGCCTACAGCGAGGTGCTGGCCTTCCTTGACCGCGACCCCGCCCAGCGAAGACAATTCGTGAGGGTCACCACATCGTCGGGCCGCAACGTGACTGTGACGCCGTCCCACCTGGTCGCCACCCCGGCGGGGTTCGTCTTCGCCGGCGACCTGCGGCCCGGGGAGCAGGTCCTCACGTCCAGGGGGGACGGCCCCGCGAGGCCGGACGTCATCGTGGAGGTGGGCGACGTGCTGCGGAGAGGAGTGTACGCGCCGCTCACGCGCTCCGGCACGGTCGTCGTCGACGGCGTGGTGGCGTCGTGCTATGCCGTCATCGGCAGTCAGACCCTCGCCCACTGGACACTAGCGCCACTGCGGCTGGGGCTGGACCTGAGGAACGGTCTGAGCAGGTTGGCTCGTGTGTTGTCCCCTGCCAGGTCTGCCACTACGTCGACGACGCAGGTCGGCGTGCACTGGTACGCCCGCCTGCTGTACCACGTGGCGCAGTACGTGTTGCCTTCGAACATGTTCTACAAGTGAGGCTCGCACTGGATATAATTCCTATCAGGTGGTTAACACATACCTACACAGACTATGTTGTGCAACGTCAAGACACAGCCGGTGTGCATGACCTCGTGGATGTTGTCTCAGCCGCTAGAGACACACATGTGACCAAGGTGAACGTTTTTAACCTGTTGAGTAGAAACATTAAAGACACATATTTATAATGTTGGTATTGAGAATATCATATGTAAATGCAGTAGTAAAGTCTCCCTAAATCAATGTGGAACACCAGTCACCATCTTGGATTAAATTAATTTTTCTGTAAATTTTATTTCTGTTTAATTTTTATGCATAATGTTATAAAAGGACTTTGAAAAACCATATCTTGTCAGTTGAATTATAATATTTATAAAATTTCTAATTAATAACCCTTGTAGGATTGTCAACAGCAAATTCTCAAAAACAACCTTTTCGGCTTTCCCACAGGCCAAGTTATTAAAACAATAAAACTGTTAGCAGAATTTTACGTACTCTTATCTCCTATCGTGGCTAAATATATGAAACAAAATCGAGAAAAAAATTAAATTAACCAAGATGGCAGTTGGTGGTCAGCATTAATGTAAATAAACCCAATGTACATTTAACATTAATGATGCAATCAGTCATTTCCTTTTTCGATTTTTATTTAGAATATTATTATGTACCAGATGTGTGATTATATCTTCACTTCATTTGACATTAATGTGAGTGTCTGCAATGCGCAACTTGCTTACCTATACCAATATTCAGTTTAAATTGTAATACTTTTTGTTTGCTGAAAAACATTTTTTGTACTGTACAACTATTAATTTTTGACGGTGTACAAAAGTTTTGAGTGCATACACAATTGAATGAATCATATCAGTATAATATAATTTATAAACATAATGACAAGAAAGTGTGAAGTCAGTGTGAAGTTAAAAGTAGTCCTGTATTTCCCTAAAAACCTTTAGTTTTGGTACATGACCACAACAAGCTAAATTCCTATGTAACACCCAGACCACAAAGAAATACTGTCACGTCACTAAATGTCTCTGACCACCAAGCTTGTAGTGATAGAGTTGAAATGGAGAATCACCATTACAATAAATTAATTCTCGATTGTTAATTTTAAAATCTTACCTTTTTCAAATTTTTAAAATTATTGACTCATGACTTTTAAATTATATATATAGTTATATATATATATATATATTTATTTATTTGATGCATTATCCAGTAGTTTTAAAGTCATCTTAAAATATGTTTTAACACACATCATTTTCATATAGAAGAATTCCCTTCATTTTTTATCACAAATATTTCATCATTAAAGTGTATATAATATATACAGGATGATCTTGTAATCTCCTCATTTTTCATTTAAGGTTAATCCACATTTCTTGTTAAACTGATAGCAAACTAACGAGCTGGGATGCTATGTGATACAGGTGTTGCAATGTAGTTTTGAAGTCTCCCTGCTGTATTGACTATTTTTAAGAGTTTAGTGCCAACACCTTAAGGGGTCTGTCTTGCAGCCATGGAGTTATAAATGGGGAATCATGTTAAAGAAATAAACTTTTCGGGGGCTCAATTTTAAGTGTATTTTAAGCCAAAAGTATACTATGTGACATTTCTAAATGAATTGCACCATATTGTGGTCATGGCCATGCTAGGCAGTTTTCCACATTTGTGCAAACGAAATTTAAAACTTTTTTAACAGATTGCTTTGAAAAAATTCCAGACAAAGAGCTGTCATGTGATGCACAATTCTGTATAGATGTTTTGTAATGCACCATTCGCTTGCAAAGTATTATTTTTCATGATTTGAGCCCTTTTTCATAACAAAACTAGTGATACTTTGGTCGCAGAAATCGGAAAAACCATGAGATTTATAGCTACCAAAAAATTGGGTACCTACTTACAAATTATGAAGTATTTGTGATAAAAAATATAGGGAATTTTTCTATATGAAAATTATGTTACGTTAAGAAATGTTTTTAAGATGACTGTTAAACTACTGGATGTTGCATCAAATACATAACATTAAAATACACATTTCACAAAATAAAGTACTTCTGCTCTAAGTTTTTTCTATAAGGTCTTTCTGCGGCAGCAGTTCCTGAGGAATTTGATGTAGAATATTTTTTATAGTGAAGTCATTCAAACTAATTCATCAAGAAGCATTTCTTAAATGTTAGTTAAATCTCTCATTAAATTAGTTTTTTCTATAAGGTCTTTCTGCGGCAGCAGTTCCTGAGGAATTTGATGTAGAATATTTTTTATAGTGAAGTCATTCAAACTAATTCATCAAGAAGCATTTCTTAAATGTTAGTTAAATCTCTCATTAAATTCTATGGGTGTTAGCTTAGCAGGAGGAGATCTCTATATTTTTAGGTTATCAGAGAGTTAGAAGGTCCAACAATCCCTGAAGGCTACATTCTTCCGGGCTCTTAATTTTGTCACAAGCCGAGGTCACAAAATACGTTAGGTATGAGCCGTATAAATCAGCAGTTCCACAGAGATGAAACACTGAACCCATATATGTATTTTTTTACACCGTAGAACCATTAAAATAAAGTATACTTTATTTCAAGACCACCTAGGGCAGTGTCCTGCCTTAAAAAGTTTAGGAGAAGGGGGGGGGGGGTAGTGAGTGAGTAGTACCCAACCAAACATGACCGGGAGGCCTCAGAATCTCAGCTGTTCTGGTGTTATTTCTACCACACACTGATAAGGGTGGTTAATAACCCCATACCATAGTTTATTAATTATTTTGAGAACAATTGCTGGAGAGCATTTTCCCAACCTTAAAATTGGTATTTATTTTTAAAAATGCATATAAATACATTATTTTGAGATGAAACATTTTTACCCATGGTAAGATACCTTCCATAGCCTCTCCCACATGGTTCGTCCCCTACACCCTTTGGCTCTATAGACTACCACTATATGAAATATGTACTTGAAACCAATACTTGGTAATGCCATTAGATACCCTGATACTGAAAGCTTTGTAACTCTACAACCACGTCTTCCAACCAGACGGAATTTTAATGCAGTTGATTTTATAAACCATTAAAATAAAATATTGCAAAGTAATTTTTGTGTAGGTGTTATTGAGAAGGTAAGGTTAAAAAACAATAAACACTTTTAAAAACTGTTTTTATGAAAACATTATATTTACTGTAGTTGTCTAGACCATTCTGCCTCTTTACACAACTAAGCTTTGCAGAACTGCTTAAAACTGATGACAGTAGTCTTATGAAGCTATTTTATAAGTAAAGTAAATTGTTGATTTTTTTTATATTTATTGCTTAAGGCTGTTATAGATAGCTTATATACATTCTAACATACCCTAACAGCAAATTAGGCAGACGTCAAAATATAGTTTTAAAATATTGTGCCTTACAGTGTAATTGTTGCAGAATAATCATGCCAAACTTTGAAATATATGTGCCTTAAAATTGTAAAAAATTGTAGAGTATTTATATGAGGGTTATTATTATGAGTTGTGTAATTATTAAGGTAAATAGCTTTCTGTGATGTAATTATGGACTATTATAATAGTGTAATGGCATTGTTGTTGAAGTTTAATAATTTTCCTTAAAACTATGTTAAAAGCAGTATTTTATTTGTAATTCTAATTATTTCCTTGGATGGAGCACATTACAAAATCACGTTTAGGAATTTATTATCTTCATTGAATCACTTAAAATTTCGTGAACTTCAAGTTTTACAGTTAATTTTTAGAAGATGTGAACAACTACGTTGTGACTTACTTTCATTGAGTATTTCCAAGTAGAATTAAAAAAAAAAGATAGTTATTTAAACATTTAATTTTGGCTGTAAATTTTTGTATGTTGTTTGAAGTTTATTATTTTTTTAAAATGTTGTTTAGTTATCAAACAAAAATTTAAGTTAGCTGGTTTAAAAAATATTTGTTACAGGATACTAGGCTAATAAGTAGATGTTCATCATTTGAGTATTTTGTCACTTCAAAATCAGGTTGAAACGTGACTGTCTTATTGGTACGCCGCCCAGGCTTCGAGGTCATCGTCCCTAATTTTTACTGCTTTTATAGTGATAGGTACCTGAAAACTGTACTCCAATTTTGTTGAAAATAATTTTTTGAATTTTAAATAATTTTTTTTCAATACCGTAAAACAGGATAAATATAAACACTGGGGTGAATAGAAACACAATTTTAAAGCTAAATTTTAATAAATTCTGTTCCAATAATTGTATTTTTAGGTAGGCAAGTTAAAACAGTTTACAGACTGTGGTTAATTGTAAATATATTATTTTAAAGCAAAAGTTGTAATCTAAGAATTTATTTATAATTTTGTTTCTATTCACCCCAGTGTTTCTAATCACCCCGTTTTACAGTATGAAAAAAACAATGGCTTTAGATAAATAATCTACTTAACAATAGAATGTTAGTAATATAATTAGCAGAAATAATGTAATTTTTGCATCTAAAAAAATTGTCAGCATAGTAAAACTACTTTCAACATAACAATTTTGTTATGTCTGCTCACATTTAGATTTTAAAAAATAATTATTGTAAAAGCAGTATAAATAAGGGGATGATTACCTTGATTTGTTTTTTGCCTCTTTATTGTGCCATCCAATGCTTCAGGTTTGTGTAATATTTTCACACTTTATATAAAATGTACAGTTTTTACTTTCTTTTCATGATGTGCCTCACATAGAGCAATCATGTTGGCAGCACTCACTGCCAGTCATACCTGTAATGTATAGCTGTCTGTAGGAACATATAAGTATCACGTAAGTTTGTATTTTTGTATGAATCAAAATGTTATGTAATTATGTCGTAAATTATAATTTAATGAAAATACCTGTACTTAGATTCTATATAATGTAAATACAAATCTCATTTCATGAAAAAAAGAAAGTATTTTTATTGTTTACTTTGCAAATATAATAAAGAGTTCCCATTCCCTGCATAAATCCTCACATTTATAAAATTAGAACACCTGTTTTGCATTTTTCAGAATCTACTGTAGAAATATTTTAATGTAAATTTCAGATCAAGAGTGTACAAATTCATACACTTGTGTACAAGATGTGTAGGACGAAAATTAGTTTGAATATACTTGAAAAGAAAAGTTTTGAATATACTTGGGAAGAAAAGTTTTTGGAAAAATTTCACTAATCGCATATGTTTTGCTCAATCTAGTTTTTATAAACTGAATTAACTGTGGATAGTTCTGGAACTGGTAGCACATAATACCATTCAAAGGATGTGGTTTACTTTAAATTAGTTCCTGTTGCATATTTATCTTTTGGTATCCACAAAGTTTTTGCCCCCTTGGTTTCTCTTGTTTTTTTCTCTCGTGATTATTATGCACATTTTTTTTTTTATATCCAGTAGCCAATGTTTTTGTCATCCTGTTGAGTTCTTCTGTTCATTTCTAGTATTAGCTTGTGTTTTATGTATTGTCTACCTTATTTATTGGATTTGTACTTTTTGGTGGTTTTCTATATACATTTTTATTTCGTTTCATAGCAGTGTTATCATGTGTGTTTTAACTATTATGTTGTGCTCTGTAGCTTTAAATTGAATTTTATCTTGTTGGATTTTTTTGCAATTTTGTTGGCTGCCATCATCTCCTATTGTTTCCTTTGGTATTCACTGTTTTCCTCTATTAGTTTCTGTTGTTATTCCAGTGTTAATTAATTAGTTTCAGTTGTTTTGTTTCATTTTGATTTAATTTAAATTTTATTTAATTGTTTCCATTGTGCTTCAGTGACATGCATTCCAGATTTATTTAGCATTCAGTGAAGCATTCACATGCTATTAAAGTGCCAGTATTTTATACGTATTTCATGTAAGAGAAAGAATATCAGTAGAAGGACGTTATAATGTAATGTGATCAAATTTGAAAAAAAAAAAAAACAAAAAAAAACAACGTAATACAGTAATGTTAGTCTTGTTTATCGAACTAAGACAATTTGTGTTGACTGCATTCGTGGATTAATTTTCAAGTCTCTAATTGCTGTGCTCTTTGAACCTTCTTCCTCACACGTGTGGTTGACTGTGTTCTAACTGCCACACAGAAACTGACCTACCCTACTTCCCTTAGTCAAGAATTTGTGATTTTCTAGAGAAAGAGCAAGGAGATTTTGATATAGGCTGTTCACTATAAACTGACCACCCAGCAGAACATGTAGTTATTAAAAAATATGTTTTATTGGGCCAATAGATGTACATTTTGAAGAGTGTTGAAACATTCACACTGGTTTTTAGTTACATTGAAGTTTTCATGGTAAAAGTAATATAGATGGCTGTAAAACGGCTGAAAGAAAACTTTACAATATGGTCTGAACCTTATCGTGAACGACTTATAAGTGCTTAATAGTGAGATATTTTTAAGAGGGCTGTCTACAGCATGCTTCAAATTTGTTTCGTTGTGTTCATCAGTATATTTTCTCTTTTCAAAACTCTTGCACATTGCGGAAATGAAGACAAAGAAAACACACTTGGAACAAAGACGGAATATAATTGTTAAAACACCATGCTTATTTAAAACGCTGTTTCGAAGCCCTCCAACCAAGCTAACATCTGACTTCTGAGACTGCCGTACTTCAAAGTGTACTAACTGAATGTATGTGAGGCTCGCATTGAAACACATGCTTTACTTTGCTACTGATTTTCCACCAGTAAAATTATATAGTCACCACTTAAAGTCCCGTAGTGAAAATGGACTGGCAGGAATTTTGCATGCTAGTTCAGAGCTTGGTTCATTGTTTTCGATGATGCATTTGATGCGCACTTCAGCGTTGCCTGTATAGCTCCGTCACTTCTGTGCCTCTTATCAGGTAGGTAGGCAGCGCCTTAAGGTGGCTGCCTGAGTGAACGTATATTGAACATTCGAGGCCTAAAAATGTGGAAGCTATAAGGACGACACAACACGCGCATCACGCCTCACCCTAGCCTCTATATCCACAAGTCACTACTTGTGTGAATTCTCCTCGCCGACAATGCGCCTGGCTGAAAGTTCTAATACAGGCGACCCTATTGTATGACGCAATGTTAAAGACAAAGGTTTATTGTACAGTACACTGCTATAGCTTAAAAAATATTCTGGGCCAAGATTTTCATACTTACAAAAGACCGCCATTATTGACGATTTCGGCCGCTATAAAATATCCTTTAATGGGTAGTTGTGAACTTGAAATGAGCATACACACGTAACATTCTTTAAGGCCATGGTCTTTCATTTATTTCAAACAATTGCAAATAACTCGAATATCTTTTAAATTAAATTCTTAGAAAATTTTTGAGACTGCATACAGTCATACAATACACAAATTTGTGAGTCAGTTTTTTTAAATAATGTACCTTGTTGCTAGCAAAAAAGTTATTTTGGTTCATTTTGACAACAAAATATGTGATATATCAGGGGCAAAAATTTAATTATTCATTTGGTGTATTGCAACAGAAAAATTCAGACAGAAACGGTGATATATAAGTGTTAAAACTATAAGAATTAATTCTTGAGGTATGTATTAATTTACGTTTAAAAATAATGTTTTCGGAACCACAGCCAAACTAAAGAGAGAGGCCTTAAATGCTATTCGTAAGCTGACAACATATGTACGACGAGCAGTTATCTCGTAATCTGGTAACGACTGAAACTCTACACATTCCTCGGCGGACATTTTAGAACAGTTACTGGACCTTGCACGTGAGATGTGCTGTGGCGAGGTACGGAAAGTATTTATCCTTGTATAATGATAAAAACTGTTAACAATTCGTTTATCAACGAAGAGAAGATACACTTCGCACCGTGTCGCTAATGCGCCCGCTAATGATAGAAAATAAGTACCAAGCCCTCGTAAGTGCTAAAAATGACTTTCCACGTATCTGCAGCTGAGAAAATATCAACCTTAACCGTATAACTAAATCATGTAAACCTGTATTGGACTCTACCACATACTTCCTACTAATACAATAACAGGGCCATTGCTTGAAGCACCAGTGAAAACACTGTACGCTAGTTTAGTCCTTAGCGCCTAGAGGCGATGACGCGTTTGTCGGACGTCTTATGTTCGATTTATTGCCATTTACGTTTCCGTGTCTCTAACGTACAAAAAAAATAATAATAATACAAAACTCTAGCGTCTACTAACTTATACCGTAAGGGATGATATGAGGTGAGTACGGATCAGCGACGGCAGGTAAGCGCGAGGAAACACGAGTTTCCCAAGAAAGTCCTATGACAACAGCCACTATGTTTCTGTGGTGCAAAAGTTGGGAATAATCATGCTGGGAATCTAACCCGGATTGTCATGGCGGCAGACAATTGGTCTGACGACTACACAGCCTCATTCGCTATGGAGTCGTAGGTAATTAAGAAGAATTAATGTCACGCAGGGCCAATTACACAAATTGAGTATTTCTTAAGGAGTCGTTAATCCTTCCTTAAGCTTCCTCAACTTGCGTATCTACCATGGCTGCCTTAAATAGAGGGTAGAATGCCACTTGCGGGGAATAACATTCTTACTTCGAATTTGTTGATATTTTCCAGGAAGAACATAAGGTTGGTGTAAAGGAACGAACGCACTGGTATCTACGAGAAAGACTGTTCTTCAAACATTTTTATGAAATAAGCGATATCGTGTCTTAAACTACGCTTTTGTTTTCAAATCAAAATGGTTACGAAACCATTTAATAAGCAAACTATTTTAATATTTTATCATATTTTAATAATTTTCGTTTGACAGTTTTTCAACTTTACAGTAAGTTATGTAAAGTGTCAAACATAAATTATTAAATAACTGTGATATTAGTTACGTGCGTTGGAAATGAGAAATAATGTAGTTTACATTTAAGATAAATTCACAATTCGCTGAATTAAGAGAAATTATTTCTCTCGTCATCTGATTGGTAACACTTCATCTTAACTGAGGTAACTTAATTTCCTGAACCGTCTCGACCTTGCTGTCGACGAGACGTAAATCCCACTTACCTCACATCAGTTTCCTGACTGTACTCAAGGATTTTCTCACCGGACTCTGTAACCGACTTGTACTCAGCTCACTTGCCAGTTGCCAAATACGGTACCCACCTCAACTTTCCTGAGAACTTCATCTCTAGAGACAGTGTCCTTGAAATGTCGAGTGGACTATCAGCTATTACGACGAAGACTCAAAAACGACATTAAGGTGTCTGGCATTACAGCTCTGGGTAACTCTGACTAGAAGATTGGACACTGCACTGCATTGTTTGTGGTAGAGTATTTATATGCGTCCAGTAAAACATCAGATAACGTGTGTAATCTAGAATAGTATACTAGTTGCTGCAGGCAAGGCAGAGATTTAAACGCCTGTAGATATGCCATCCCGCCGACCACAACTGAGATGCGGGTCAGTGAACTTTGCAGGGGCAAATGCGCTTCAGAGGCAGCAGTCATTACGAACCAGATTTCATCAAACAAAATTATACTTCAGAAAACGTGCATTTACAGCAATATGATTTGAGAAGTTAAAAAATAATCTGTAAATATAAATGTTTTGTTCAACAGCAATAGATTGTCTCACATTTCAAACTAACGTATTTTTATGAGTAAGCTTAAACTAAGAACAAAGACATTAACAAAAAAATTAAGTTCAGTAAGTACAGAATTGAAAATAAGCATGCAGGTGCTTGATATCACTTGTCTTATTTTTTTTTATCGCAAGCTGTTAGTATAGAGCACATTACACTTTTATCCACTGAAGTTAATTTATTGTCCAAAAAATCAAGTTAAGCTGTATTGTTTAGTCTTGAAAATGGTGTAATACCGTATTTCAAAATGTTTTGTTTAAAAATTTTCATTTTTAAACAATTTTTTTTTCTTTTGCTGCAAGATGGCACTTTTCTTTATAATGGACGAGAATACCATGTCCCAGCATTGACGCTATTGTATTGACATTGAATTCTTAATGCAACTGCAAAATTCCAAATCATTCGAACTTCTGGAAATACATTAAAATTGAACTGGAAAATTCCATCACACAGTATATACGGATATAGGTAGTAAAGAAGTGTGTAAAATTTTAACAAAAAAAATAAAGCCTGTTAAAGACTACATTGGCGATATTATACGGAATTAATTATTTCGAAATACTTGTGTTTGAAAATTTTCATATTTCAGGATAAAAAAAATTAATAAAAAAAAAGTCACTGAAAAATGTTCCGCATGGTTGGAAATATCAGGCCATAGTAAGAAATTATTATATTGGTATCGATTCTTACTTAACGTGAGTGCAAAATTTCAAATAATATGGACGTCTTGTAGTGGGTGAAAATGATTGAATTGAAAGATTCCATTCATACATATAGGCGAACCTAATAAAAGTGTGTTAAAAAGTTACATTCAGTGTAACTGACTTCCGTATATATTTAAACTCTGATTTTATATTTAGTTCGAATATTCGCATCACCAACAAATTTTCTTATGGATAAAGTAAATTAATTGAACTCATAATACTATAATACTAGGGGCGAAGCATCCATGTAAGCAATGCAAGCATTGCTTCCGTAATGTAGTTCCGGGTATTTTCCTATTAGAATACAACATTAGTGAAAGAACATCAGACAAAATCGACCTCTGTTTATTTAATATACTTCAAATATATATTTATGATCTTACATTTCTACTCACAGTATAACCAGACTCAATTGGCGCCAGTACACTGTGACTCTACAGCCGTCCTCAGATTATGTTGCACGTTGCCGCTTGCTCCGTGATTCAGACAGTTAAAAAATCCACCGACAGGTGGCATCAGAGTTAGGACCCTGGTTTTCGCTGTTTTCGCCGTTTCGCCAAGTTGCATCATTTGCGTTAGTTTTTGTCCGTTGTGCATATAAACACATTCAAAAGTATTGGAAATACTACGAATATAATTGTCAAATGATGTGAAGCCATTGGTATTCTGTAAATTATGATTTACGTTTGCCAGCCTAGAAACAACATACTTATTATTTCATACATTGAGAAAATACGTTATTTATTGTTTCTGTTAAGTGCGTCGTCGTTGTTCGTGGCAGTAGAACTGAACGAAACTTGAATTCTTGAATTGCTTGTGTCATGTGTGTTTTTAGTGGCGGTTTTGAGTTACAAATTCAAATAAAATATGCCCGCATTTACGAGATTCGTAACGGCAATAGTGCGTGTTGTATTATAAGACCTTAACTCGCAGGTATTTATAACTAAAGCCCGCCGCACATGGTACGATATTCCTTACAATATTGTATACTTGGAGTCGTACTGGCTCGGCTACTAGCTTCTCTACTCAAAATATTGCCTGCTACTAGCAGCCCTGCGAGCTCAGGTACTGGATTTGCCTAATTGCCAGCGTCCTATTTTTGTTGCGAGCTGCATTGCAATATTTAAGCAGCGGCCAATCAGAAT
>PNEQ01004357.1:9704-23934 GCA_003012365.1 Medauroidea extradentata
CACTCTCTCCTATTTCCTCCTCTCCTCCCCTGTCTATCCCTTCCCTCTTTATTCTCTCCCTTCACTACCTTTCCCCCATTCTCTCCCTCCCCCTCTCCATTCTTCTCCTCCCTGCTTCTCCTCTCCACTCTCTCCCCTCACCTCACTTTCTTTCCTCATTGTCCCCTTCTCACTCTCTCATCTACCCACTGATGTGAGAATGACCTCATAAAATTGCTGCCTCCCAAAATCGCTCTCTTAAAATGTAGTACGTGTAAAATTGATGTTCTACTGTACTGATTACATTAATGGTTTGTGTACAAATGGCATATTATTTGTGGTTCTTAACTCTATTGCATTTAATATGGCCCCCTATTTTGCTCTTATAAGTATTATTGGTCATAAATAGTGAACCATAACCCTACATAAAACTTGTTGGGAAATACCAGTCAGCTTATTTGTTTACTCAATTATATTGCATTGAATCCGGTATAAGTGCTGACATATTTTTTTTCCAAAGAGCAATAGGTATAGTTATATTAAACATTTGCTGCCATCTTGAACTTATCATTCCATTCTGTAAAATTTCATTAAAACAACTGCTTCTATCCTGGACTTGTTGTTTAAATAAAGCGAACAATTCGGAATGTTGGTGCTGGCACTCCAGCGGCTGGATTTTGTATTTTCTGTAACCTAAGCAGAGTTTTGTGCTTGTGCATGTGTTATGAGGTTAACATTTTTAATTTAATGGTTTGCTGTAATGTAATTTTTTTCGAAGTGACTAAGAGAATTAAAACCATTGAGTTAAAAAAAAAAAACTTAAAACATTACATTGATTCAGAATTGAATATGTATATTTTATGAATTGACCCAACATTAATTACTGTACTGTGTGTATTAACAAGTGGTAGGAAAGTACAAATTAGCCAAAATGAAAAAATTATTAGTGTTTCAAATTGCTCTACTGTGAGAAGAGTTGCAGATGGGTGATTTCAGCAGTTTTGGTGGAAGGGGAGGGAGTTGTCACAAGGGGGACAAACCCCTTCCTTTACAAAGCCCTCATATTGAAACTAAATTTTATTGTAGCTATTTTTTTAAATTGTAACAAAATATTATGAGAAATTTTAAGAAATACAAATTTCAGTTTATAAATTGGTTAGTATATAGTATAAATACAGAAACATAATGTACCTTCCTGTTCCACAAACAAAAAATTGAGACCTGCACATGATGTGAACATGGATACACACCCCAAAACCAGATGTTTGGATCAGCCTGGGGTTTGCAGATTTGTCCTTGACGTATTGGTTCTGTAGCAGAGATGTGCATTGCAGTTGCTGTGTGAGCCAGCGACACGGGTGCTGCACGGCCACGACGCGGTGCTGCTGTTGACCCTGCTAGTGAACTACCGCAAGCACGAGGCTGCCAACCCGTACATAGTCAAGCTCTCCATTCTCGACAACGAGCTGGCACTCAATGGATATGGTCAGGTGCGAGCCATCTGAATGTTTCTTGCTATTATGATCTGTTTTTTTATTTATTTTAGTAGAACCCTGATTTTACTAGGCCTCCACTGTTCCTTAGAGTGACCTTGTTAAACCACTGCCTTGTAAAATCCAGTACTTGTAAAATCAGGGTTCTCCTGTATTGCTTGTTATTATAGTTGGATGTTTCACGTGCCTCGAACATTTTCTCTCCCTTGTGAGAGGAACACGGGGAAAATGGGGAATGTACTGGCCAGAGTCTAGTTAAGTAACCGTTCCTGACATTCACGTGACGTGATGTTGTAAAACCTTGAAGAACTTAAATCAGGACGACTGAGTCTGGAATCCAACTCTGAGTCCTTGAACGTGAGGCGAGTATTTTACTATTACTTCACCATGCCCAGTGTATATTTCTGTACCATCAACCACTGTTTTCACATCGGACACATGACATTTTAACTGTGCTTTATCTGCAGCTCAAAATATTTTATATTTTATGTGTACAAAATAAAACCTTGGGATATTCCAGCAGATAACATTTCTCTGCATATAATACTGTTGTTTCTTTGGCTAACAATTTTGTCCTGTAAAGTGTATACTGTTATTTCCTGCCTTTAACAATAGTGTTATTCAGGTCCTGCATGTATTATCGGTATAATAGAACCTCAAATTGATGTTGTTTTAAGTTGACTTAACTTAAAAATTACATGTTACTGTAATTTTTGGGTTGTTAGGGGGGGGGGGGGGGGAAATCACTCGGAAACAATTTTACATCATTCTCATGCACCATAAGGCCTTGCCAAAAAAATCTGGTCAAAAAAATTGGTGATTATACGAGTAAATACTGTAATGGTTTGTTTACAAGTGTGTGTTAAGCCGTGCTAGTAGTTTTTTTCATATTGGTGCAAAAAACTCGAAACTTTTTTAAAGGAATGCTTTGAAAAAATTTAATGCTAAGAGCAGCCCTACGTTACACAATTATATGAAGGCATTTTGCAAACTAATGAATTGCCCCTTAATCCCAGCACTGCTCCATACTCTAGTGTAGTCACCCCTCACCAGTGCTATAAACCTAGATGTTAAGTGCTGACCAAAGTATTTTTACTCACTCACAGTTCTCTGCTTGCTTCTATGCAACTCTATACAGTACCTTCTTTTTCATTTTCACGTACATTCTTTTCCAGTGGTGTGAAATTTTAATGATGGTTTTTTTCTAGTCATGTTATCGATTTTTATGAATAAGTAACCTCTGTAAGAGCTTGTTAAAAATGGACACGTAACGTTTATAACACAAAAATATGTTCAATGAACAATCGGTGTTTGAGAAATCATCAACTTAATGTTCGTTGTGGTAATTTTGACAAATGTTTGTGAAACAGGCCACTAAATTTGAACCATAATTCAGTGTGCTTAAATTACTTTTGCGGCAAGACAGCCTTAAATATTATAGGTGGTTCGGGATACTGTTAACAGTTTTTAAACTTTTGTTATTTTTTCCTTCCAGGTAATTTATGGGTTTTGGCCACTTTTTAATGTATACAAAGTAACTTAAATATCAGTCAGCGTGTTGGATTGTCTTGTACTCAAAAGTAAACGCCTTGTACTGTACTCAAAAGTAAATGCCTTGTACTGTACTCAAAAGTAAGTTCCCGAGATCACAGTAAATAATATATTTAAATGATGATTCTAGACACTTGGTTTTGAAAGTGCTGAGTTTATCAGGAACCAGCTATAACCAGGGTCAGCTAAGTATTGTGGTGTGTTGTATGAATACAGGTGATCACGTCGTGCCTGACAGACTTCTGCCGGCAGTTCATTGCGGACTGCATGGAGCCACAGTCGGCTGGCTGGCTGTCTTCTCTCACCAACATTGTCGGCAACATGTTTGTGTCGGAGGAGGGCGGAGCTCGCACTCAGCAGATCAGGTACTAGTTAATGGCAGCTGGGTTCCATTTGTCATCAGGGGCGGATCAAGCTCTGGGTCTTAGGGCGGGGGAACCTTAAAAAGCAGATACTGTATATCCTCACCCTAAGCCAGGGCTGCCACCAAGTTAGTTTACAAAATCCTGTTGTTACTAGCATTAAAAAATCCTGTAATATTTCCAACTTACGTTTATGTACCTTTCCTAAGTATTTTTAGACAATTTTTGCCGTAAAATTTTAAGATGTGTAAAAAAAAGGGAGGCGAGTCCAAGGTTATTCCCCTAAACCTTTGGATTTTAAGATGCTAATTGGTGCTGTTTAAATAGTTCCTAAAATAAAATAAAATAAGTACTTTTTTAATCTTGTAGTTGCATGTACACAATGCGGCAACATAGCACTTATTATGTTCCTCTTGTGTTACACAAAGACGTTACTACCACTGTTCTGACCATGTTATGAGTGTGTTCAAATCCAGAGCTACCTAAACATGATTCTTTGTTTACTTGATATAACGTACATAAATATTACATGGGCATGGAGTACAAGAGAGGACTTTATTCGTGCAGTGCTTCCACATTGTGCATGAAAAAGGTTGTAGAATTTACCTCAAACATTTTTGTCTCTAATTTAGCCCAGGATTTGCATGGTGTGCTTATTTTACGGCCGTTTCTGGAAAGCCTCTATAGTTTACAAAAATGTGTACCGTATTTACTCGCGTAATCGCCACATATTTTTGACCAAATTTTAGGCCCAAAAAATGGGGTGCGGCCATTATGAGGGGTTTTCAAAAAAATTACCTTCTAAATTTTGTATGGTGTAGAATACAACAAATGTACATTTTATTTACTCGTCCATAGCGTGACCAATTCTCCAAAAATAAAGAAAAAGATTTTGTCTGTGTATAGTACAGTAAACATGGAAAAATTAAGAGACTATAAAACCTTGTTAATCCATTCATGTGCGTCACTCAATTAAAGTCGTTCAAAATTATCCCGCATTAGACGTTTACATTTTACGGTCCATTACATATACGCTATTATTTCCCGTGAAGTAGTTTATAAACAAATCCGATTCACGCTTAAAATGTCACAATTCTCCAGACACCGTTACGTTTATCAACAGAGCATCATCAACCAGCGAGCGCGACTCATCGTGTCAACAGCACGTAACCAGCGAGCGTGACTCATCGTGGCAACAGAGCATCAACAAGCGAGCGTGACTCATCGTGGCAACAGCGCATCAACAAGCGAGCGTGACTCATCGTGCCTGGTACGGTTCTGCCGCCACGTCTTATAGGCACGAAAAACGAAGGATCTAGTTGTGCGCGCCGGTGCGCCGCACTTCCGATTGACGAACGTTTGCAACGGTCGCGTTTTGGAGATCACATTTTTGCCATTCTGGCTAAGATGTTTTCTCGCTGAAGTCCATAACAAAACCTGATCCCTTGGTAAACGTCTTAACAGAGTTTTACTGTGTTGTGTCCCATGTTGAAAAATATGGGGTGCGGCCATTATTCGGAGTTTTTAAAATACTGCTCTAGGCCTTTCAAAATAATGGTGCGGCCATTATGCGATGGCGGCCATTATGCGAGTAAATACGGTAACACATATCCCATCTGTGAGTAATATGTAATACATCATTTTAAAGAGCTACTGTACACAATTAAGTGTACACATATAAAAATAATACATTGTCGTTTCATGACAATATGTCTTTATTTTTATTAAGATTTTAAAAATAATTCTTAATTATGTCAGTTCTTGTTTTATTTTGCTGCTTGAGATAACTTGGGTAGTTTTGCTATGTAGTTACTTGTATTGTAGTTTTACAATTTATGTTGTATTGCTGTTCACCAAATAATCGTTCCACTATCTGTAGCAATATTTCACTGAGAGCAGTGACGTGTATTGCTGCCACATTATGTATTTTCTTTTGGACTGCAGGGCCAACAATGCAATGCTGGTGGCATTGTATGAGGCCGTCCACCTGAACCGCAACTTCATCACGACGCTGGCGCACACACAGACAGACTCGAGTGTGCCCCCGAGCCCCAGCAACACACTCAATGCTTCGCAGCCGGCACCCAACCTCTCGCTGCCTCCGCCCGACATCATCTCGCAGCCATCGAACCTGCTCGTCACGTTCTTCCAGTACTGGTGTGTACACCCCCAACTCTAACTCTTGCTGGGCATTATTTACCACTAGCAGCTGGCTTGTTTGTCATATTTACCTGAGTGTATGTCATCTCTGACAATAATGTGACTCCCAGCTCTTAATTTATTATATTGACTAGAAAAAATCTTTTATCTTCAGGAAACTATAAATTCTTCATACAGCAACTCACCTTGGTCCCACAGACACATGTGTATTCATGCATGATTGCTGGTTGCCTTACAGAGTTGCAGAAAATTAAAACAATTCTAAACCTGATACATATACTGAATAAGTACATACCCTACTATGCAATTCTTCATGCTCCTTTATTTAATCGTAAAAGTCATATTCTTGTGTCACATGTTAGCACGTGTGACTCTATAAAATAGTGTATATTCGCCTCAAGTGTTTCATAGTTGTCATTCCGGTTGATTGCTTGTGTATTTCCGTAACAGATTACACTAACAAGAAAAATGTATCACACATGCAGTTCCTTGTGTAATATGGCAAAATTGAGGTTGTTTACTTACTGTAGTACGTAAAGTGTAACATTTATATTTTTAAAAAAATGTATGAGCAAGTAAATTTTTTTTGAGGATTCCTTCATATCATGTTGCTGGCATTCCTTGGCATATTTCAAGTATTGTATAGTACTTTTTGTTTAAAAAATTACTGAATCTGTTATTGCAAGTGGGAGAACAAAAACACAGATTGTGACATGCACTGGCACGTAGCACTTACTTGGCCTCTTATCATACAGTAATTTCAATTTTTTTTGTCTTAATTGATGTTTTCTTTTCTTTGTTGTTAATAACAAATTAAGTAGGCCAAATTAACCAGGTATAAGGATGTATACGGCGGGATCCAACATATTAATTGGGGATGCGAGTAGAGAAATGTGCATTAAAATTTTCGTTTTTTAAGTTTAAATTTAACTTTAAAGCAAGAGAAAAGTATAGAATTTTACGTGTCAATTTTATTGGATTTATATCGTGTTTGGACTCATTTTAGAGCTAATTTAATTTCAAGCAACTTTTCTAAGTAAACTTTTCTTATATTTTGCCTTGTTTAGATTTTTTGAAATTTCAAGTGGCTAATTAGCTTGCTTCATCTGGAATAGGATTTATGTGGCAGGCTAGTCGTAGTTCTCTTGCTTGGAAGCACGTACAGAGAAGTGCTGGCTTTTACAATTTCAAATAAGCTCTGAGCTAGCCAGTGCTTAGATAGATTTATCTGGCAGGCAGGTCAGAGTTCACTCGCTTGGAGGCACGAACACGGACGTGCTGGAATGCGGGGACTCGGCAGGGCGTTTCTCGACCAACGTGGGTGGTAGTATCGTGTGCAACAACACTAAAAAGGTGGTGATCCGCGACAGATTGAGAACGCTGCACATCCCCAATTAATAAACTAATGAATATTTAGCTGGGATTATGAAATGAAATGCTTTGTAAATTTATCAGTATCTATGTTACATACAATTTTTAGGTTATAAACGTCAATAAACAAGATTTTTAGGCAAGTTGGATCCTGATGTATCCCTCCGCCGCTCGGCCGAGTAAGTCCGTGTGTTCGCCCAGGAAAGTTCAGTCGTGATACATCGGAGCTCGTGGACGGTCACCGGGAGATGGCCGGTTGAGTGTTTATATTAGTTGGGGCGTCATGGCGGCAGGGAGAGGACGTGTTGGACGGGGCAGAGGGGTTGTGAAGCCTAGAGGGCGAATTCGGGAGTAAAGTGGGCGGTATTGCCTGCGATGCTTTGTTGTTCATCATTTTTCTTTAGCTAGTTAGGGTATCTAAGTAGTATTTGCCTGGGCGAACACTCTAGACTACGTCAAGTTGAGCACTTGCATCACCCTTTAATGTTTACGTTTCGAAGTTGAAAAGGTTACTGGAATGAGTTTAAGTGGTTAAGCAGTGAGTGTTCAATGTACAAGTGAACCATTAAATAGAAAAAAAAAACTAAACTGAAACTTTTTTTCTTCTTTTTTTTATATATGCCCACTTAAATATTTTCTCTCTGAGCGGACACCGTTTGAAATACTTAACCTCCAAAATATATATAAACAACAGCACGTGACGGCGAGAAGTAGCAGCCCCATTACAAGATGGACGACACATTTTTCACATGGTTACGACGTTTTGCTGACCAGGCCAGCAAAATGTTGTGACCGTGTAAAAAATGTGTTGTCCATCTGTGTTCTGTGTTCTCCGACCTGCAAGTACAATTGTGTTGGTTTTTGTGCATCTCTGTCTATGTATTTGAGTAATTAATAGCCTAGCTGCAATTTCCCACTTTTTTTTGTAAAATGTTACAGTAAAACATATCTATTATGACCCTTCACTGTTCCTGAAAATGTGGTTGTGATATACTCCATTTCATATAAGTTTGGATAAATATGACGGCTACTTAAGGGCAATAATTTGTAATATTTTGATATTTGTGTCACTACACAAGACAAACTTTGCAGTAAAAATGCTGGAATGGACATCTTAGATCCATTTTAGAGCTAAAAATGTATTGCATTGTACAACAAATCAAAAAATGAAAAATACTGAAAATTATTGCCTATAAGTTGCTGTCAAATATAACCAAACTTATATGAAACAGAGTGTACATAGGTGGTCATATAATAGATAGGTCCGTAATAGAGGGGTTTTCTGCAGCTTAAACATTGGCCCAATGAGAAGTGAGTATTCTCAATATTGTTTCCCCATTAAGTTGTGCGCCAGCATGCAAGGTGGGCAGAGTCCTTGAGTGCTGGCCAAATATTCCTCCTCGTAGTAAGGCTCGGAGACTCTTGCTTCAGCGTGTTTGTAGAGAACAGTGAATAGTACAAGTGAAGAGAGCAGGGAATGTCATGTGTTGCAGCTCGATAGTGATGCAGGACACCAAGTCAGAGGCGAGCGCCAACAACGTGAAGTTGTGCTTCCTTATCCTGACCTGCATCGCAGAGGACCAGTATGCCAACTCTCTGATGCACGACGTCAACCTGGTGTTCAAGGTGCAGCTGCACCGGCTGCCCATGAGGCATCGCAAGCTGGCGCCTGACAAGCTAGCCCCCTCGCAGCCGCTCGCCGCCACGTTACTCGGTCAGTGCAGTTCCTCTGTTGCTGTCACTTCTGTTTGTGTCCCGGCATCCTGCCCTAACTTCAATCCGTACTATACTTGTGTGGCATTCAATGTCTCATACTGTAACAACTAGTGTTCTTCAAATGTGACTTTTTTTGTCTGTATGAAAATGAAATAATTAAAATCTTTCTTAAGTTTTGCGAACTTAAAATTTAAACAGAGATGTAACTAAGCTAGTTTGTGCCCGGGGCCAGAACTTGCCCTAGTGTCCCTCTTCCCACATTTCTTGCCTTCTTGACTTTTCGATAGTAAAATAAAAATACCTGTCAGTGTAGCGCCCCGTTTCTCTCGGCACCCAGGGCTCATTCTCCCCTCCCCCCCTACTGTTTATGTCCCTGCAAATAATTGGTGGTGTTTCAACTGTACATGTGCGTGAAATTTTTTTTATTATGGAATAAGAGGAGTAAAAAAATTGATAAGATCAAAGATTCTTAAACTGCCTAGGTACATTTTTTTCTCATCATAGTACATGTTGTTTTATCTGCAAATTTTTTACACATAAAGTAATGAAGCCCAACAAGATTAAAGTTTTTTTGGCTTTTAAAAATTGTTAGTGTAAATTTTAAATACAGTGAAGTTTTGTTATATATGACTTAAGAATAAACAATTTCTTACTGTAAAGTATAAATTAAATAAAACCCGTTAAATGTAATACAATGTGTAATGTGGTGTTCAGTTTAAAGAAGTTTCTGTATAATGTCCATAATTCTCTACTTTTATCTTGTTTGTTAGAATGAAATTTTTTCGTATGCAAGTAGTAAAAAGTTAGTAGATTACAGCAATAAAAATGTCTTGTGTAAACATTTACAGAAGTTATGATAAAAGACAATGTACAGTCCTACAAAAAAAAATTGTGAATGCGTTGTTATATAAACATTTCAAGTTTAGTAACATAGTACTGTATGTTTGCACCACATTTTTTTTATAAAAATTATTGCACATAGTATTAGTATTTTAAGTAATTCCAATATTTGTAAGCAGATGACGTTACTAAAGTATACTTCATGCAAGTGCGATTCATACTTGAGTAACCCAAAACAGTTCTGTATTTTATTAGTACACTAGACTCTCGATTTTACGAATACTGACGGTTCCATTTATGACATTCGTAAAATCGCTACCTTCGTAAAATCGCTACCTTCGTAAAATCGATTGAGGCCAATTTTGCCCCCAACCCCTTTACCAAATTTTAAAATTGCATTTTTTCCGCAAAGTATATCCAATGGGATTTCGATTTTGGTAGCGTTTTGCGGGAAAGTAAGACAAGTTGTCATTAAGGTATAAATTTATATCTCAAGACTGACGTCTTCCGATTAAAATGGTACCCCTGAACGGTAAATATGACCGACCCACGACCGGGAGAAAAAAAAAGAGAAAACTAAACACCGAGCACCAAGTGTCTTCTCGCAAACATATAGTCTGACATCCATATCGTTTCCCACGAAAAATGGCAAATAATAACTTAAATTTAAGTTTGTATCAATAGACAGACGTCTTCCGATTAAAATCACACCTACGAACGATCGATACCACCAATCCATGTCACGAAAAAAAATAAAACACAAAGCACGGATGCCTGCTCGCGCTCGTGTAGTCTTGATGTCCGTACCATTGCGTGGAAAAATAAACCTAAAAAGGTTTACAAGACTTGTCAAAACAAACTAAAACTAATGTCACACGCAACATTTTTTCGGAGGCAGCCATGCTGGTGTGCTATCCTTTGCAACACGAAAATAATGAGAAAAAAAAAAATCAAGTGAAGTTTGAAGACAAGCCTTTGTGCTGGACTATGTTCGGTACTTGTGCCCTTTTAACGATAGCACGCCACGGCAAGAGTCGAGTAATGCAAAAACGGCGCCGTCAACGAGTCTAAACTTAGTCACTTATGCCGTTCTTACCCGTTGCCCCGCCGTGTTTACTTTCAAATGGTCGCCTGGCTGATGTGTAGTGCCGATAACACGTCCCTCCCTTTTTCTTTGTCTTGCTTCAACTTAGCTTGCAGTCACGCACGCATACACACACACACACTCACTCACACTCACACTCCCTCCCGCCTTCCCATCCCGAGGCCTCGGGCGCAATATTCTCATGCAGACAAAGTACACGTGCGTCACGGAGAAATTTCATTATGCCAATGATCTGACCACAGCGTCGACGCCAGAAATCGTACAGCCTGGAGGAGATTGGAACACAAGAAGTTTCTCACTTTACCAGGGCAATTTAATAAACTACTACAAACTGCCAAAACTCGAAAAATAACCTACAAGAAATGTGATTATTTGTCATTTTCAGTGGTTGGGTGTGCATAGATGTGGTAATACGAAAAATCCTGTGGTGCACAAGGTAATAGAGATTAACTTTACCGGCATTATATACGCGTGAAATCGAGCTCATAATGGCTAGGGGAAAGGGGAGGGTTTCGAGTTGCGGACTCCACAAGATATTGTTCTGTCAAGGGGGGTGGGGTGAGGTTATAGATTGAAATTTCCCAGGAAACGCGTTGCAAGTTGTTTCCCACGCTGATGTTTGGAAGGTATGTGGGAGAAGGGGGTGATCTGCCGGCCGTGAGACAAGCAGGTAACTCTTGCTGTCACGGTCTTGTTATCTACGAAGAGTAAGCTTTCACTTTATTAAAAAGAAATGAGGGTAGACAAACTGTGTATGTGCACGCCGGCCGAACTTTGCTCTCCGACGTGCGCCGTCACATTTTTCAACAGCTTTAACTTTTTTTTTTTTTATTTTTTCGATTTTTTTACAGTTCCCGAGAGTATATTCGTAAAATCGCTACCTTCGTAAAATCCAGTGTTCGTAAAATCGGGGGTCTAGTTACATACAACTCAATACTGAAGATGTAGGCATGGAAGAATGTGATGCTGAAAGTTCATTTTTAGTGTTTTAGAAATTATTAAGAAATTCATTGACCAATGTGTTGGAAACTAATAAAATATTTTATAATGTGTCCTGTTTCTGTTATACATCAGTTTTATTTAATGATATGAATTAATTATTTAGACTCCCAGTGTATTACAGTTGTTCAACAAACTAGAAAAAATAGGACTTAATGATTGAAATTTATAGGTAGCATCACAGTAACATTTTACATTTTAGCCACGTTTAAACAGCACCAGCTATCTTGTTAGACGGTTATTTGAGGACCTTAATCTTAAATATTTGATTTACTATGTATGCCAAATTTAACTTGTCTCAGTTTTCCACGTTAATTTTCCTAACATTTTGATTTTACGAGTGTCTTATTTTCGAAAAACTTTATTTTAGAACACGTGTATTTTACGATAGTCATTCTTAGGAACTGTGATATGTAGTCAAATGTTTCCTCACCTGTAGTTGTGCCACTAACCTATTATTTTACAGTCTTGCTATTGTTGTGAGGATAGAAGTATTTAAGTGTTAGTAAGCAGTGTATGTTGTACTGATTGTGAGCAGACCTGCTGGTGGAGTTTCTCATGAGCCACATGATGAAGAAGCTACCTATGGAGCTGTACCTTCACTGCGTGGGTGTGGTACACCGGGTGCTGTGCTACCAGAAGAAGTGTCGTGTCCGCCTCAACTACCAATGGAAAGAGCTGTGGACGGCCCTCATCTCCCTGCTCAAGTTCCTGCTGGCCAATGAGAACCACCTCACTCGTAAGATGAACATCTTCAACCTCGCCCTGCAGGTACACCTTCACACTGTTGTCACAGCATCACTCCCGTTCCTGCTCTCGTGTTACAACTTTTCATTTGCAGTTTTCAGATGAAAGGTTTAAATTTTGTGTAAGATGTACTTCTGTTAGGTACTAACATGAGTGTTGGAAATGGGAAGGGTTGTTCAGCTGTTTTATTCAGAATATATCAATCACCAACATATCTGGAGATAAGATCTCTTGTATGACAATAGTTCGTTCTCCACACACGTGGAGCGACAGTGGTCTCCCATTGAGGCGATCCAGGTTCGATTCCTGGCGGGTTGGCCCCCGGATTTTTGCATGTGGGAATTGTGCTGGACGATGTTGCTGGTCGGTGAGTTTTCTATGGAATTTTATGTTTCCCCGCCCTCCCATTCTGGCACTGCTCCATACTTACCTCATGTCACCCCTCGCCAACGCTAAAGCTATCGATGTTGAGCGCTGACCAAAATTTCTCACTTACTTAAGTTACTCATTCTCACTCACCACACATGTTAACAGAAAAAAAAGTGAGAGGGTGGGTGTCCTCCAGACAGCAGCAAAGCGAATGTGTTTGTTTCTGTATACTACGTATCGGAGTCATATTTGAAGTTGTTTGGCTTGGTTAAGCTGTATGGGGAAAGGAATCGGTCAGGATGTACTTAGTGATTTAGAAAACCCCCAAAAAAAAATAGTCAGGATGGTCAAAGCCAGACTTTTGAATGTAAGGTGGGTGTTTCAACATTACGCCACTTAGAATTAGAATGAATAAATTATATTTAGTTTCAAGTGCAGGGTGTCCAGAATTGGCCATATAATTAGCACATCACAAGAATCCTGGGCTAGTAAGATGACATTTTATGTGCATAATGTGGCAAGGCAGCATGAAGAAAGTCCCCTTTTGCAATACACATCTAGGTATTATTTTATGTATGTTGCATCAAGTAAACACACAATCACGTTTGGATTGCTAAGGATTTGAACCCACACCGATAATACGACTGGTCAGAACAGTGGTAGTAAGATATTTGTGTAGCGCAAGAGGAAATTTACTCCGTGCTGTGTTGCAATGTTATGCACGTAAAAATTTCATCATACGTTATGCTACTAACATTTTTATTTATAATTTAGTCCAGGATTCACGTAACGTGCTTATTATACGGCTCTTTCTTGGACTTAACTGTATATGTTCCTATAAGTGACTGAAGGCAGCTTGAATGTAATGTGTTGTGACGTGTGCTAACGTAGTCAGCAAGAGAGAGATGTGTGAATGGTTCCCAGGTACTGAACCTTTTCAACTTGTTCATCACGTACGGCGATACCTTCCTGCCGTCCCCCAGCAGCTACGACGAGCTTTACTACGAGCTCATAAGGATGCACCAAGTGTTCGACAACTTGTACTCTATGGGTGAGTGGCAAGCACACACTCTTATCGTACTTATGCAGACTTGCAGGTATACGTAGAACCCTATTATAGTGTTCCCACTTATAATGTTTTCCTGGTTATAATGCTGCCTTCATTTGGTCCCTAAAACTGTTTTGTAATAGGAAATTACCCTCTTATAATGTTTTCCCATTTATAGTGTAATCATTTTTTGGGTCCCTTGAGAAACATTATAACAGGGTTCTATATTATCATTTGCCATGCAATAGGAGAATGTATTTGTAGTTTTCAGGGTGGCTGTAAAGTAATTAATATACACTAGACCCCCGATTTTACGAATACTCACGGTTCCTCTCATCACATTCGTAAAATCGCTACCTTCGTAAATTCGATAGCGGCTTATTTTTGCCCCCCCCCCCTTCCTTAAAAGAAAATTTTAAAATTGCATTTTTTCTGCAAAGTGTCTCTAGGCCCCGACTTCCGTAGCGTTTTGCGGGAAATTAATTAACGT
>PNEQ01004358.1:9703-41139 GCA_003012365.1 Medauroidea extradentata
TGGGCATACTCAGTCCGAAACCGCTGCGCTGCAATCTTATGTCTTTTTGTGGTCGTGCATTCATCGTCCGACATGGTTGATCCGTTGACGGAATTCCCTATGAATATTTACTTCACCTTATATGACTGTAATTTATTATAATAACCACTTTTCCACATTACTACAGATAACGCACACGCAAGCTACAACCGAATGTAAAGAACAAAATGTCCTCGGCCCGAACTGAAGTGATTGGCAACAGTGGAAGTAAGTTAGTCGCATGGTAAATCTGGTACGCTCACCGCATAATACTGGTACACGCGTAACAGAACAAGTCAAAAACTACCGCTACGAGTACCGAAACAATTGTACGTCTACTACTACTTTAGTGGCAACGCTGTACGCATGGACCCCCCCTCCCCTACACCCACACACAAAGATATAAACACGCGTGGGCAGAAAATGACACTAGCTATTTTGCCGCGTATCCGTAGTATGCCGTACATCGTCCGGAGATTCGTAGTTTACATACTTTGTCCGTAGAAACTACGGAGAATCCGTAGACGTTGGTATCCCTGTGATACAACGCTTAAGAAGGTAATATCAGTACCAAATCAGAAGGAAAATTGTAGTAATTCTCATTGTATTGAACTAACAGCGAAAAGTGATGCATTCGAAGATGTCATGTACTGATCCCCTTTAAGCTAGTTAATCAAAAAGAAATGTTTGCACTGAAATTTGTTCCTGCTTGATAATTTTGAACTTAGCTAGTGTCTGCATGAAGCAGGGTTACTAGGTTTTTGCAAAACTTTGGACTACATTGATACAGTATTTTCTATGCAAAACATTACTTGATAAGGGAGGAAATATTCAAGTGTTCAGTATGTTTATTACAATACTGTTATACCATTTTTTTAGAAATAAAGTCAGTCTTTTCTTCAAAATAATAACCATTATTAACTCAAGACAACATAATACAGAAATAATTAAAGTGTTCTTCAAGTAAATCGAACCAAATTGTTATTTTTGTACAATTTTAATGTATCACTGGAGAATAACCATTATTGCAATTTTCATACTTCTGTGTGTTCTTTTACACTGATAACTCAGGAAAGACAAAATTTTTAAGTATTCATACATTTGGTTTTAGAGACCATTTTTGAGAATATGTCTCAGACAAAGACAGTTAGGTAAACACATTTTCTGATCATAATATTATCACAGACAATTCTTGTCTAATGAATTTTGTTCTACATCACACCATTTTTTAGATATTCAGGATTGAGTAACCTCAATACTGAGCAACTTAAAATTGACTCCTAACATTGTTACTTGTGGAAAAATGTGATTCTGATTACATATTACGCATTTTGCAAAGCGGAAACTTCTGGAACGTAACCTGTCCATTAATACAGGAGATACTGTATGTTCATTACAAACTACCAATAAAATATGAAAAGAAACAAAAAATTCCCGTAAATAAAGACAACAGAATGTTAATGGCTGACCTGAACAAGGGAGAAGAGGCGCAGGTAGGAGGTAGTGCTATAGGCCAGCCAGAGGCAGTCTGAGCTGAGGGCTGCACTTTGTATGAGCTCCCCCGGCCGCACACTCAGCTGTAGCAGCATTACTGGCTCCTGTGCGAGCGGCAGCAAGCCCTTATCCTGAATGGGCTCTGCCCTGCCCAGTTGCCACACCTCCAGGTGCCCGGGGTAGACCAGTAAAAGGCAACGTGACTCTTCACACAACTGCACGCGACCTGACTGTAATCAAAACACTTAATGACACTTCCTCTCGCACAACACTCAGTTCTGGCAACTAATACTGGAACCTTACCATCATATTTCACACTTACCATAAAAATACCCATCCATCCATTAAAATTCCTTTCTTATTTCAAAAGTACTTAAATAAACAAATAAAACTTTAAGATATTAAGACACATGGACAAAAAGTAATCATGAAAAAGATGAAGCATCGAAAGTTTGAAGGTGAGGCCTTTATGGTTGAGACATGTTGGTTATAGTGACCTAGCTCCCCACACTTCACCTCTCGGGCATGAGGAGCTTTGGATGGCATGATTAGCCTAGTGTAGTGCTAATTATTAATAGAAACGGTTGTTGTGCTAAGGATACAGCGGTTCACAACAGTGACGTGTGTGTAGCAGATGATCAGCTAAGGTACTGTTTCAACTGACGTCTCCATCTTGCTCCCTTTACCAAACTATATAAGCTCTGCAGAGTGCCTGGATAGACACTTGTTGATTAAAGGGAGTCCTGTACATAATAAGGCTAGGGTCTCCTACTGGACATCGGAAACCCAAGCCTAATACTGGCAAGCAGAAATGTATTTGAAGCAGAACGGGTATCCTCCGAGTTCAAGGGGCAAGATACTAAAAAAATTAGTTCTTCACATGGCGAATGAACCTTCTTGTGACTCAGCAGTAGATATTTAGCAGCTGAACCCCTCATGCCATGACACCAGAGGCTCTGGAGTAATGAAAAAAGTTTACACACTTCTTAGCTAGGCAGCATCACTACCGAAGGGAACAGTCACAAAAAGAGCACGACTATCTAATTCAACAATTCCGTTTACTGCCAAACACCTTATCTTGTTGCCTAAAGGACACCCTGCTGTAGAAGCCGTTGTTGACCACTATCGTATGAAGTATTTGTCTGCTCCTCTTTAACTATTACAGTCGCTACTCTGCCAACAACATTGGATCCTCTCTGCACCATAAGTAATATGTTCACGAGTCCAAGTGTGTAAAATGTTTCAGGTGTCACCTTACCAATGTTCCACCTCTCATGGGCGAATACCCTGTGGATTGGGTCATTCCCTCTGGGGTGTTCCAGCGAGCTGGAGTTGACTACACTGGACCTATCACTATACGCCTCCAAAATTGCTCTGTTCCATTCAATGTCTTTTCATTTCAATCGTCGTGCAAGTCCTCACTAGGGAAGTTTATGGGAGGCTGCTGTAAAATCTGCAAAATACCAACTCAAGTGAGTCATTGGTGACCAAATTTTAACCCTTGAAGAACTCATGACCCTACGCACGAAAGTTGAGGCAGTCTTAAATTCAAGGCCTTTGACACCACTGTTTTCGGATCCACGAGACACTGCTGCCTTGACACCTGGCAAATTCCTGACTGGCAGACCTCTTGTCTCGTTGATCGAGTTGCCTGAAGATGACAGCATGTTTCTGTCCAGAAGATGGAAGATGGTGTAACTCTCTGTAAACTATTTTAGGATCACTGGTACAAAGAATATTTTAACAGCTGCAACCAAATGGGAAATTGCAAGTCCAACAACTCGGACTCACTGTGGGAAATTTTGTTCTTGTTGGTGAAGAACGTGTACCACCCCTAGGTTGGTGCTTAGCAAAGGTCACCAGAGTGCATCCCGGAGTGGCTGAAGTGGCTCCCAAAAATGACAGTTGTGACAATTTGTACATAAATTATATTGTCTGCCAACTCAATAATACCTTACAGTTGTTTCCTTTTCTTCATGGAACTTTTTTATGTACATAATAGTATTTAGTTAGTTCCTGTTATATTCTTGGAGACCTCAGCCAGTCGGTGGGTGATATGTTTGGTATGTACTTGTATGTGGAATGGGGTAACTGTGTGTGAACTTTGTGACCCTTGTGCGGAAGGATACATGCGTGGACCTTGTGACACTAGTGTGGAAGTAATATTGTTCAATTAGCACGTAGTTTCAGTACCAACACTAAAAATAAGTCAGTTTCAAGATGTGTCTCGGTGAGTGCACTTGTGCACGTTGTGACGTCCACTAGCACGTAGCCCATACTTGGTTTCTTATCATATAGTAATTTCAATTCTTTTATTTCTCTCTTTTTAAATTAATATATACATATTTTTTTGTTTAATATTAATCAAGTGCAAGGATGTATACGGCGGGATCCAACATATTAATTGGCGATGCTAGTAGAGAAATCAACAGTAAAATTTTATTAAAAATTTGAAGTTTAACAGTTAAGGCAAGATAAAAGTACTAAATGTCAATTTTATCTGATTTATATTGTGTTTGGACTCATTTTAAATCTAATTTAATTTCAAGCAACTTTTCTAAGTAACGTTTTCTTGTATTTTGCCTCATTTGGATTTTTACAATTTTAAGTAGACTCTTAGCTCACCTCCTCTGGAATGGGATTTATCTGGCAGGCAGGTCAGAGTTCAGACGTTTGGAGGCACACAGTGGCGTGCTGGAGTGCAGCAAGAGCAGCATGTCGTTAGGCCTTCAACGTGGGTGGTAGTGTCATGCGCAACAGAACTCTGAAAAGGTGGCGATCCGCGACAGATCGAAGATGCAGCATATCCCCAATTTAATAAACTAATAAATATTTAACTGATATTATGGGATAAAGCGCTTTGTAAATTTGTCAGTAACTATGTTACATACTTTGTGTCTGTTATAAATGTCAATTGACCAGCTTTTCAAACAATTTGGGTCCCACTGAATCACTCCGCCGCTCGGCCGAGTAAGTCAGAGTGTTCGCCCGGGAGTTAGTCTGTGTGAATCGGAGCTGGTAAACGAACATGAATAGATGTCCGGTTAAGTCGTGGTACGTAGCAGCTTGGGCGCGGTCGCCAGGAGATGGCCGGCTGAGTGTTTGTTAGTTGGGGCACCATGGCGGAAGAGGAAGGACGTGTACAGAGCTGGAGAGGAGGCGTCAAATCCAGAGGGCAGATTCGCCAGTAAAGTGGGCAGTATTGCCAGCGATGATTTATCTTCTCTGTTTTTTTTATGTTGTTTACTGAGTTAGTATATCCAAGTAGATAGGTGCACTAAATGGGTGCACAAGTGGATATTGCGGTTTTACGACACCATCGGGAAAGCTAGTTATGTGCATTCAGTAGTTTCTTTGTTGTTGGGTGAACAAACTGAGGCATATCACAGCTGTTAAAAGACTTGGACGAACACTCTAGACTACGTCCATTCGCGCACTGGTATCACCAATTAATGTTTACGTTTTTAAGCTGATAAGGTTACTGGAGTGAAAATAAGTGCTTTAGCAATGATTGTGCTATGTACGTCAGGTGAACCATTAATAAACAAAATTGAACATTTTTATAAATTTTTTTTATTTAATATTTTCTCTCTACGTGAACGCCTTTCAAAGTACCTCAGGCTATCTGGGAATGTAAATCCAAAGAGAAATAATTTGTAAAGTCTGGAGGACTTGTCATAGTCATCGCTCGCCATAATCAGCTGCTCCCGTTAATAGAAGGTGGCTGCAAGGAATAAGGAGAAGCTCCAGTTCCAGACCTCCTTCGTCAATATCCTCCTGCGAAATCATTTAATACTAACAGCAGAGCACTGCAGTCACCGCCTCTACAAAACAAAACAACCGTATACGGCACTCAAACTTCATCACCAGCACCCCCATTACAGCGTGGACTCTCTCTCGCTAGTCGGCTAGTAAAAATACAGTAGTGTAATGTCACAACAGCAATTTTCTCAGCGACACAGGTGATATCAAAAATATTACACAACAAAAAGCTACAACAGCCTTTGCAGTCAATAGTTTTAGTCACCTCACATCGATCAATGACTGCATTCTTTCGCAATGAGTGATAAAAAGGGAACATATTCTACACATAAAAAGAAATTTCGGTAAAACACACATATTATCTAATTAATATTTATTAAAAAAAGTTTTAACTTACTAGCAGAAGTAACTTGTTTATAATGTATATTTAGACGGAACCATGGAAAAAAATAATACATATACCGTATTTACTTCTTTTTTTTCCTTCCCCAGCCCCTCAAACACACCAGGAGAGATAAAAAAAAAAGGCAAATGTTATCTCAGTGGTGAGGGTATCTCAATGTCTTAGTGGAAGAGGGGGGGGAGCCATGCTGGAAGCGGCTGGTACAGCAGAGCAAGGCACACATGCGCGAGGAGGGCTGGCAGACAGCAAGCAACCTTGGAAGACAGACAAGCCACCCCACCCCTCCTGGCTCGCCACCATCCTCTCTGCCTTCACACTCTTACAGTGTGAACGTTATCTTTGCTCTCTCTTTTATATGTTGCCAGCTACGGTTCCTTTCTTCCCCCTCCTTCCTTGACCCCTCCATCATAGCGTCCCTCGCGCTCACTCGGCTCATCCTCCCGTGTTTTTTTACATACTAGCGAGGCACTAAACAATTTTTTTCCCTGTGACTTGTTGCAAAAATCGTGGTGCGCACACGAGTATATACGGTATGTAGTGTAATTTGTAACTGGTAGTTGTTAGAACAATATGAAATATTCTTTTACAGTTTCTAAAAATGGACATACGTACATAACTTGTGCTTTACGCCATCAATATGTATATCAGTATGGGATAGGCAAAGGCAAAATGGTTTTTAATTATTGTGTAGTTATACTGTATTTACACAGAAAATGTCAACAGTAGTATTTTCATTTTTTAAAATACCTATACAATTTATGATGCAGCTGCAACTAGAAACTACTGTACTGGCTACCAATCCTACTAAAAAATAAAGAACAACTTTTCTTCACTGTATGTCTTAATTTTATTGTACATCTCTTGCAAATGATCTTACAATAAAAACAGCAAAAGTCTACATATTTTTTACATGTTGCTGCCTGACATCACAGCACTTTCTTTATCCAAAAACTTACTATCATCTATAGCCTATGCTAATGTAAGTTTATTTTATTTAAATGTATTCTTGTGTAACGGGAATGTAGAGGATATCTGTCAGATTGCAGCAAATTTGCCAGTTTTCAGACAGAATACTGTTAGAGATTGACAAAGCCAGCTGTTTCCATTTATAAACAGAAAGATTACAAAAATACGTATGCATATAAATAAAGTCGAGATGTACACAGTTTCATGTAGGCCTACAACGGCAGTAAAGTGTGTGCAATATAAGGTACTGCTATTTTTAAACAAACTGCCATTATTTTCATTAAAAAATAATGGAAACAGAACACCATTTCTGAATAGTCGCATACAATGAATGACACCAGAAAAAAAGGCTGCATTGAAAAAATTTTATTCTAACACTTCAGAAGAGGCTTTCAGGACCCACAATGATACCATTTTCTGAAAACAGAATGAATTTCATTAAAAAACACAGACGCAGCTTAGAACTGAGTATACAGATTTTACAAAAAAAAAGTTGTGGATTAAAATCAAGAGTGACCCGAATTTGAGTAAGCACCATACTTGCTAACACATTCTGTTCACAATAGCGGTACTCGTTAGCTTGCAGTCAAATTTTCCGTTGCTCATGATGTCAGTCAGTTGAGCACTGTAAGCAATCTGATAGTCTGGAAGTGGCAAGCGCCAGGCACGAGTTGTATCGTAGTGCACACAGTCAGCTATTGGAGGTTGAAACAGGTGCCATTCAATTCACAAAGTGTGATTGATGGTAGCGCACAGCAGCTAGCCGGAAGTTACATGTTTGCGCACACTGTGAGGCAGCTGCTAGCTTTCCATGTGTCTTAAATAAAATACACAACATGTGTGTAATAGGTAGATATCTTATGAAACAATTAAGAACTTAATAACAAATCCTCTAATTTTCTCGTATTGATCATAATATTTTAGGCTACATCAGTTAGCCTTCATCCATTACATCAAATTCAATGTTATTGACAGATTACTTTATTTCCCTTCAATTATGACCAAGTAACATCCCTTTTCATGCTACAACTCTAAAAAATAGTACTGTACGTATTAAATTGGAATCCCCCCCCCCCCATCAAACCAGAAAAATAAATCTGCTCCTAGGCATAAAACACCACAGTAAGTGTTGCTTCAACTACAGTGACACAGACATACACAATGCTTACCTGAAGTGTTGGAGGGTATTTGTATGCAGTTTTTGGTGGGTAGGAGCTCATTACCAAGTAGCTATCCACTCCTGCAAAAAACCAAAAACAGCTGAGGCAACAAACCAAGCCAGGCTGTTATTTCTTTTACCATATAATTTGCATTACAAATTTAACACATGTGAAATATTTATAAGCGTTAAGAGGCCTTCTCACAAAACTTTCAGCCCGTTTCAAAGTTATTTTTCAAATTGTTCTCTATTGAAAACTACAGTATTAATGAAAGTTGAATGAAACTGTGCCACAATAAATTTTGTTTCATACAGAAAGTGCCTGTGTTTTGTAAACAGCAATTTGGTCCACAGTATTATTTTTATAATAAAAAAGCCAACAGCCCGTTTTGAATGCAACTCTATAAACTGTGATTATGACAAATATGTACTGTAGTATCAACTTAACACTTACATCTGCCCACTTATAAGCCGCCAGAGGGGGTCCAATCCCTCTCCTTTACAAACGCATACCTGACCCAGACCAGATATTCCCCTACTTTTGTGCTTTTTGTAAATAGTCTAGTAGTTGTCATAACAAGTATCTAGCAGTATTACGTATAATTGAATGGCTCTGGCTTTTATGTGACTCACTGGGAAGCTGGTTTCCAACTATGTACTTTTTAAACTAAGGACAGCTGTACAACACTGTGAAAAATGGTGAAAAATGATATAATCAAATATGGGTCCCACTGGAAAAAAAAAAACGCAGATCACACGGTGGCCGGCCAGGGAATTAGTGTCGTAACATTCACAATTATATCCCAAAATTAACAGTGATATATGAAAAGTGTGTGTTTAATATGAAGTGGCATGACTGCAAATAGTCCGGCAGTTCATTACATAACCATTTTTGCATTTACATTTAAACATTTTAAGAAATTATTTAACTTGTATATTGCGTACATATTTCTTTGCACAATTTTATTTTGATAATATGGACTTTGAAGTTAATGTGGCAAAACACACAAGTGTAAAATTAATATTTATTTTGGACAGTATAGTGATGCTCTAGTAATAATACTATAAAAATCTTTGCATTTTGCAAATTTTTTGGTATAATTTTTGTCTCCACTTACGAATTTCACACAGGGCTGCCGTCATATTACTTTAAAAAATCAAACAATGTGGAAGTGCATACGTTCACTTGTTCGTTATAATTAAAATGGGCTGATGTTTGACTTCAAATATAATGCTACCTCGCCAATTTGAACTAATTAATTAGAGGCTCGTTATTCCTAAAAAGCCTACAGACCTATATGATTATGTGTAACTTATCAACAATATGTATATACAAAAGATAAAAGCACAAGTACTTGCGCGTTGGTAATTGACATACTTTTTACCAAACATGACACTTTCCTTTATCAATAAAGTTGTAGTTGATTATAAAATGTTTGCTGTTATAAAGCTGACATACTACTATTATGTTTCGAAAGACTATAAAATCAACGTAGTAACAACTTATCTTTACATTAAATAAAAAATTATTTAAAGTTGTTTAGAATGTATTTAAAAAAATAGCTTTACAGTGACGCGCCACGGGCGCATCGCCTCTATTGAGCCTCCTCACGGTCTTGCCGACCACCCTTCCCCCCCCTTCCTTTATGACGTAACAAGCCTGGCCGGCCGCCAGACGCGCTGCCGCCGCCTGTAAGCAGGCAACCCACCACGCACCGCAGTGCGTGGGAGGCATACCCACCCCTCTGAGCATCGTGCCGCCCTGGAGCGAGCGTACCATCCTGCGCCTCCCGGCCCCGGACTGCGCAGAGAAGCTATCACTGCCACTCCTTCCCTCCCCCGCTCGCCCTGGTTAGCAGGGTATATAAGGCGTGCAGAGAGCAGAATCAGGCGGCAGTTCCGCCGGGGAGTTACGCCAGGCAAGTCCGCCCGGCAGTTCCGCGACGCGCAGCCTTCCAGCGGCCGCCGTCACCCGCACACGCAGTACAGCGCGAGGTGCGAGCTCTCTTCTAAGTCTACCGCGCAATCGTGTAGGGCAGCCCTCGCCCTTTTCGTCGAGAGTCTTGTTTAGAGTTAGGTGGCAGGAGGAAACTGTCAACAGGGCAAGCTACCTTGGGTACAGGCTGGGGCTGTGCATTATTTATAATAAACACAGCTCAACCTTAACTCTGTTTGTCTGCTTTGCTCTTTTCCCTCCTGGTTTATTTTCCAAATCCCACCTTTCACCTTTCCAGATTCCAACCAGCGACCTCTCGCCCCGAGGCCAAAGTATAATCATAGCTAACTCTCTTGCGGCCCTTTCGGCCTTCCCAGCAACGTCGGGGATTTTCGTCATTGGTTAGCTCGCCGGCCTGGGATCGCCGGTGCCTCCAAGCGGCGTCGACCGATCGCAGCGACGGAGGGCGCCAATACGCGCCTTGCGTCATCCCGCAGCTCACCGACTGGGATAGTCGACGCCTACCAAGGGGCGCCGTCAATCGCAGGAGGCAGAGGGCACCGATACGCCTCCCTGACGGCCCGCATCACCAACAGCAGGCGCCAGGGCGCAGTAGCATTGGCCCCCTGGAAGCCGCACCCAGAGTTTCCCCCAATAACCTTGCGAGTCAACCTCCTTAGTGCTACACGGTTTGTTTCATTTTCTCTAGTTAGAATTGGGCCTCGAACTGGGAAAGTCTCCCTCTCGTTAATCCATTCAAGACAGTATTGCCCCACCTCCTCTCCCAGAGGCACATCCTTGAAATCAGACAACCTCAACAACCTCATCATCCAAGACCCTTCCCAGCAAGAGCCCTGTTTATGGAGCCACAAGCACCCTGCTCCCAGGGGCCAAACTAAGACGCCTAAAGGTAACTTAACCTTATTAACTCCAACGAGCGTCAACAGCAAAGAAAAAACAAATAAAAATTCTTTATTTGGTTTTACATATTCAATTTTTTCTTGAAAAAAGTCGATGAGTACAATTTTAATTCAGTTCTAGAAAGTAAATATTTTTTCTACATAAAGTGTGTTAAAAAAAGTACTTCGAGTAGCTTTAACACGGTGTGACGATGCAGTGGTCAGACGGCTTGCTTGCCTTACACGAAAGCAGTTCGACGTCCAATTCCTACCGGCAGTGTCGATCCCAATTGTTCACATGTCTGCCTCATGGTGTATGATACCGACCATTGGGTTCACGCTGTCTGTGATACAGATATGTGTGTGTGTATATGTGCGTGTGAGTGTATATGTGTCGTGTGTAGCCTATATAATACTCACACAGTAAACACTGCCACTGAAGTAATTTAATGGCAGCATAATTTGTTGTTGCAATTATTGTCCGCAATTTCTTCAAACAACCATTTTCTTTGCTGGAAAATCACTTTGCACTGCTTCGTACTGAAATATAAATTATCTTTCCCACAAAAAAAATGTTATAGCAAAGAAAGTATGTTAGAGCATATGTTGTGCTGGAATTGTTAAATTTTGTAACCTGTTGCGCTCCGCCTGAAAGCATTTATCAAGTTCTGTTATTGCATCCACTTGCAATTCCTACAGTCATATTATTTACGTTTCAATTTGACCGAGGTGACTGGGCACCGCTACGAGGATTCTTCTTATACCATTTCAATCATAATATGATTACCAAGCTGCTAGGGATCGAAACTAGATTGCCTATGTGGGAGGCGAGTGGTCCTAATTTTTGTCTCACTAATGTAGTACATATAACGATAACCCTGATTGGCTCAGTGATACCTTAACTAAATAACTGTACAATAAAAGTTACTTACAGGCATCTTAAAGGGAGTTACTAACTATTGACTCTACGTTACGACGGGTAGGCGGACGCTGTATCGCAGCGAAAAAATCAAACCAAATAATAACAGTCTATAATTTAATGTGTATTTTCACATGCAATTTGCATGAGGCCCACAACCTGCTAGGCTTCTTTTATTAATAAGTTTGCTTTTGCACCAATGCAGAATTTTCAAAATGCATTGTGTCAACTTAGGGATGAATGTATATCTTTTTTAATCTAGAGATCTCATATTCAGAATATCGTAAGGATAGTTCTATATATTTGAGTAATTGTAGAATGTGATATACCTAATAATCTATAAATACACCAAAGAAAATTTCGGTGTATTTAACTTTTAACTACTCATTTGCATGCTGCTAAAATACTTGATCTTAAGAATTTATATGTACAATTGTCTGGAATAAAAAATAGTTTAAACAATATATCTCAGCTCTCACAATTCAAAACTTATATAAAAAATTACTGTTTAAGAATATATGTTGATATGTTGTTACCAGTATTGAAACTACTGGTACGTACATGCTTACAACATCCATTGAAAACTTGTAATTCAAATAACTATTCATGAGTAATTTAAAGTTTGTATTTCATGCTCCGTTTAGTTATTATTTCAGGGCTGCCACCAAGTTCAGTTTCAAAATTCTGTAACTACCAGTTTGCTGCAAAAACTCATCTTGTGCAAACCTCGCAAATAATCTTCTCTATTACTCCAATCCCATTTCCACAGCAGCCACAGAGGATGGTACGTTTAATGAAGCAAACGCGGTAGCACAATATGCAAATGTAAGAGAGAAAAAAGTTAAATTGTTTGGATTTTTTCGTTGACCTTGAACTTGGTTTCATAGCAGCCTGTCTTGATTGCCTCATGGAAGATAATAGCATTGTAAAAATCTGCAGATAGTATGACTCCTGAGGTTGGTGATAGAATATTTAAAAAATTTTGTATGTAAAAGGATTAGAAAATAAAAGGATCTCACCATTACTACCACCAGGTTCAAGGACAGCTGTACATACCGAAAAATGTTTTTGCAATTTTATTATCTTAGACACCAAAATTTCACTACACTGTAAAGATATTTCCAGATGATAATATTTGGGACACAGAAATGTCTGCTCACTTGTCAAATTTCTGACGCAATATTTCCTGAGATTATAGATCCTCGTCATTGCACAGGCCCATAGCTTGGATTTGTGTTATGAGGGGGGGAGAGGCAAAGTTCGATTTTGGTGCTCTCACTGCAGTCCGTTTTTTAAAGTTCAAAAGAATATGATGTTTTAATGTATCAATAGTGAAAATAAAAAAAACTGTTCATTATGTTTGAAAATTTAATCTAGATAAAATTAATAAATTATTGTTATATTATTTTATGATAATAAGGTTTTTAAATTAATATTCAAGTAAAATTAACATAGGTAAATGTCTAAACACTTATTTAAACTGTATTTTACTAATTTATAGTTTACAAAGGTGTGTTTTAAATATTGGCCTGAACACACGGCACAAATCTACAGATAAGCAACACAGTGGTGGAAATGGAGTTGACATCCATGCGCAAGCTCTACATGATAGTGCATGCAAACGCTGTGTTGCGGATTTGAATCACACCAGGAACATTATTCTAAGTTTCTTGGGTTGTCTATCGTTACCTTTTAATATTGACTCCAAGCGACAGCACTCCAGCCGATCGGGAAAGAAATAACTCGAAATAGTTATTCTAAGTGCAGTGTCGGGTCATCCCCTCGTTACTTCGGCAATGTTCTGATTATTGACTTCCCTCTTTATCAGTTTTCTACCCAATCTTAACTTATGGTTAACAACCAACTGGACAAAAATAAATACAGTAAACCCTCGATAACTCGGACTAAAAGGGGGAAGAAGCTGTCCGAGTTACGATTTGTCTGTGTTATCGAGAGGTGTCCGGGGAGGTGGGATAATCAGTAAATCACAATAAACGTGAAGAAATTAGTATGCTATCATTTCTGCAATCAAAAAAGGGTGCAATAAATACTGTTTTGTACGTAACTATCGTATCAAGTTACGGGAGGGCCGCCATGCATTGGGAAAATTAACACTAACGTGGAGGACTATGAAAGAATGTCAATCAATGTGGGCAGTCAGATCTTTATTTTTTTATGCTGCTGCTTCCGGCTGATCCTTTTCTTTATCTCTGTGCTAGAAGCTGGCACCAAGGCACCCTTCTATCACATAAAAGTTTTCGTCTGGCTGGCGACAGCCAATGTGCGTGCACGTGTGAGAGAGATAAGAAATGATCGTTGGAGATAAGCTAGGGAGGTTGCGAGCGGAAGTAGTCAAGGTCAACCGGTACAGTCTCATGCAATACAAACACCACACGTGACCACACACATCTCACACAAGATGTTTACATTGAAAAATACCTTACGTCCATATGTCACAGCGTAGGGGCAGCAGCCAACTGCTAGCCTGATAGTTACTCTACCCTCCTACAAAGTTACAAAAATAATTTTCTTCGTATACACGAAGAAAAATGGTACAGTAATTAACAATCCTTCTGGGTCACTGTAAATATGTGAACACATTTTAACACTACTAATTTTAAAATTTAGTTTTATGTATGTAAATTTCATCATAGAACACAAAATTTACAGCTTTATTCTTACACAAATTATCATATTATAAAGCAATAAAATTTTAATCATGTTCTACAGAGTTACCGTATTTACTCACGTAATCGCAGCACATTATTGACCAAATTTTAGGCCCAAAAAATGGGGTGCGGCCATTATAAGGGGTTTTCAAAAAAATTACCTTCTAAAATTTTTTTGGTGTAGAATATAACAAATGTACATTTTTTCTATATTTACTCGTTCATAACGTGACCAAATCTTCTAAAATAAAGAGAAAGATTTTGACGGTGTATAGTAAACATGGAAAAATTAAGATTACACAATCGTGTTAATCCATTCACGTGCGTCACTCAATGAAAATCGTTTAAAATTATCCCGCATAAGACGTTTACATTTTACGGTCCATTACACGTATGCTATTATTTCCCGTGAAGTAGTTTATAAACAAATCCGATTCACGCTTAAAACGTTACAACTCTCCAGACGCAGTTACGTTATCAACAGAGCATCATCAACCAGCGAGCGTGACTCATCGTGTCCGGCTTGGGCATGGATGTTGTGTTGTTCTTTCACCACCCACATCGGCTCTTGAAAACATCGTTGTTAAAGGGGCGTAAAACCGTCTCACCAATTTTTCTACATCGCAACGTGAAGCAATGATTTTTAATTTTTCTTTAATGTGCGGAACAATTTGTTTTGCAGCCCTGAATTCATTGCACATACCAGAACAAAATAATTTTCCGTTTATGTGTCATTGTAACCCGTAGTTACCGTCATTTCACAAGCACCACACTGAAATGTTTGTTTACGACACACGTGCGTGCCTGGCTCGCAGAGCGAAGAGGGAGGAAAGATAAAGAAGTGAGAGGTCGGCCTGCTGCGTTGCATCTTTACTCGCGTGTCGTGCGCACCGCTAGCAACATTTTACCTCACGGAACTTACCGGATATTTACTGTGGGATTATTAAAGGCTAAGTAGCGATGGACGACTACGTTATAAAGTTTAATACTGTTCTAAAATATAATGTGATGAATTTAAATCCAGCAGAAACAATTTTTTATGTCTTTTAACCAAGAAATAATTAATTAAAAATTATTAAATTTTTTTTAAAAATTCTGTCCGAGTTATCCGAAGTCCGGGACATCGAAGTCCGGGACATCGAGGTCCGAGTTATCGAGGGTTCACTGTATTTGAAATTTTTACGAAAAAATTACACGAAAAATAACTTTTGGCCTAAATATCTCTCTCGTTAGTTAAATAATTTAATATATTAGTCAGTAAGAATGTAACTCACCGTTGTTGGGACTCATATAAGTAAAATAAATAATATTTTGACAAACTATTTACACGGGATATTTTGTGCGCAGTGTTTGCATTACGTTTCGTTTCAACACAACTCTCCACACTGATATGGCTGCTAGGAACTCGCTGAACAATATTAAATAACAGAACATTTCATACAAAATAAAATATGCCAATTATATGTACAGGTAAATCTCATTATAACGATTCCTCTAAATGGCTTTAAAATCTTCGCTATAGTGAATTCTCGCTATAGCTAAATATACTAAAAAAAAAGTCAGATATTTCTTTAAGTACATGTGTTTTCCCTAGTGTACATCCTGGCAATCTTTTGTTACTACTGTATACTCCAAATAAATACAGAGGAAAGCTGCAGAGACCAAGAAGCACTGTCAGGTTTTCAGTCTGTTTTGACAGGATCAACACACTTTTTAGGTATCATTGATAAGAGCACATTAATATAACAAGATTTTTCCTGTTAAATAGGTATAAACTCAACTATAATAAAATTTTGGAAACTAAATTTGCCCAATTGGGTAATAGCAAGAACTCGGCTATAACGAGGACCGAACACGGAACCGTAACACCACGTTGTTAACGGGACTCTACTGTATGAACAATACAATAATGAAACCACTTAAAATGAGGCAAGTATGGTAAACCCCCGATTTAATGACATTGGCAATCTAACAACATAATTTCCAGGAACCCTGGAAAAATAAAAATAAATACAGTCAACTCGCGACTATCCGCACTAATGTAGGGGGCAGATGCCTCGGATAATCCACTTTTACCCTTTCTTAGATATCAGTAAAAAGAAAAAAGGTCAAATTTATTCCTGCAATAAAATGCACCAATGTAATGCAGTACACTCACAACTATTCACAATAATGATAAGGAGGTATGCGCTAATTATATAAAAAATTAATAGAAAAATCCAGGTATCTTATTTATCCAACGTAAAAATAATTCCGTTATTCCATTCATGTAAGACAAGTGGTACAATCTCATTAATCTATTCATGAGTGGAACTAATATTGTTCTGCTTGCTGGAAAATACTTAAATCTTCTTCAAACCTTTCAAAATATGTTTGCGGGCATAACACATTGGTGAACACTATGCGAGTAAATACATAGTGTGTGTATTTATATGAAACCAAAACTTTTTTTTAAAAATTTTTTTCTAATTTTTTTTCTTCAAATATTTAAAGTGAAATATTTTGTGCGGATAATCCGCAAATAGAATAATCCACACACAGATAATCCGGAGTCTACTGTATTTTAAAAGTTGGTCAAAGCTAAACAAAGTGCAATATATCACAGTAAATTGTTATTTAAAAATAATTTTGTGTTCATTAAACAATAACATACTGCAGTTATCACAAATTGGTCATATGCAGCTATGAAACAAAAAAAAAAAAAAAAAACTGTGAAAAAATGTGAGAAACTTAAGCTGGAATACAGTTAAAGCGCGCGCCGGGTGAGTTAGGCCGCCCGCGCAACACCGGCATATGTGAGATATGAATCGTGATGACTAAGACTGCCGTATCTCCTCCATCCCTTCACTTTTCAACTCTCCTTCCTCCCTACACTCCTTTCTCATATTCCATCATGCTCATGCTGTGCTGTAAGAAACACACTGCTAAAAATAGATAACACCCCTCCTGACTGTCCACACCAGCCAATACTCCCCCATCCCCCAGTCATCAAGCCAGTTTGTGCTTGTGTGCGTGCGCATCAACTTCCGTGCCTTGTCTAGTGTTAAGTTCTTCGTCACTCGTCACAGTTGTCTTTCCTCTCCAACTCTCTCCCAGCCATCATCTTTGTTTCCATCGGTCGTATGTACAGGGGGTTGGGGGGTGAGTGACACTTCTTTTTTTCTTTCCGTCATTACAGCAGGGCAAAAAAAAAGGACAAGGATGATACTCAGTCTGTTAAAGAAGAAAAAAGAAAACAATTCAGCATTATTTCATCTCTATTTTTCTCTAGCTTCACATCAGGTTGTGCGCATTAGAATTGAGCTCGGACAATACCTACCTACCTTACAGCGAGCTGAGAAGGCAAGGCATAGCGGCGGGGTGGTGGTTAAGGCCACACAGCTCTCTGTCTCTGCTTGTCGCCATCCCCGGTCACATTCCTGAGCGTTGCCTTATCCTTAGCTCTGAACAGTACTTGACCTTGACAATTTCCACTGTGTTATCACTTGGCATGTGAGACATGTGGCTGTGCAGGTTGCTGCAGCCTAAAAACCGCCTATGACGGAAATACAATTAGTTCGGTATGCTACATGTGGGCTCGTAAGATATAAAATTGACTGTACTCAAGCTTTATCTTGTGCCGATGAGAAGTTGTGTTTATATTTCTTCTATTTATTTCTATTTTACGACGTAAAAGAAAGGTTGTATTTACGTGTGCGGTATCATTTTGAAGGCCAGTGGCGCTAGGAGTTGCGGCATAAAGAGTTGCGTCGCGCACAGTATACAATCTTTCTTTCCTTTGACGTGAAGTTGTTTTCAGTTTTTATAGGATATCTTTTCTGACTTAAATAGTGTACAATTTTTTTACCATATATTACGTAATTTTTACTTAATATTTATGCTGCACTTGATCAAGTATGAGCATTATTGGTGACACAAATCTTTGCGGCGCTCGTTGCTCTTTATGTTTTTGGATACAAAGGGAGTGTACTTTTGGGAATATCAGTATCATTTTATTTGGAAAACACCTTTTCATTATACTAAAATATAATTTAAACAAAAAAGTGTTTATTTTAAGTCAGTATGTAGTTGTTCTATGATAGTTGACTTTTCTAAAAAAAAAAAAAAATCACTTTAAATTTTAAAAAAAAAATTGGGGGAGGGGGGCAGTCAAAATTAATTACCTCGAGACTAACGACATCGGCAATCTAACGACATAATTATCTGGCACCGTGCAGTGTTGTTAGATCAAGAGTTTACTGTATAGTGAGGTCATACTATTAAGTAAACTGTAGGTTAACTAAGTTAACAGGCTTACCTGCAGAGTAGAGACGGTTGTCGCTGGTCATCACCATGGCACGTACGTCATGGCTGTGCACCCTACGTTCAATGGAGCGCACCCACTGGTTCTTGCTGCCTCCCTTCAGGGTTACTAACTTGAAGCTCACTATGACCGGGTCCACACCTATAACAATCACAACATTCACAATTTAATATTTACTTAAGTAGTGATATATTTGATACAGCACAAGACATATCTGAACACAAAGCGTTATGGGACTACGTTACAGGTGTTAATCCAGACAAGAAGAAAGATGTGAAAGCAAGAACTAAAATTCACTTCTAGTTGAGACTGTATGTTAGGATGACCACCACCCCAGTAAGTTTGGAACAATCTCATCACAGCCTTCCAAGATGCTGGATTAACAAGATGTGTAGGCCTTGAAATATCCTCATTAGTATGAAATTTTAAAACACTGAGTCAGTTGAAGATTACATCAATAAGATAATCATCACAGCTTACAAATTGTCAAGTATTAGATTGAAAGTGATGAGTGGATTAGAATGATTTTGTTGGCAGGTTTACCAGACATTAATGAATCTATGGCAATGGGGATCGAAAGTTCTGGAATAACTGTGAAGGAAATGAGCTACGCATGGACTTCAGGCGACATAAGTGGAAGAGACTAGACAAGGGTGAGAGAGTGGAGGCAGCAGCTGTAACAAGGTGATACTCGTTCTGTCTGCTGCCAGTGTTGCTACGTATCAGCAGTGCATTGGCCTGAGACCTTTGCCGATGAGGCACGGTAAAATAATTAATAAGAATATAATTACTTTCTGAACTGTTTACCAAAAACTTTTAGTATGGCCAATACACACCAAAGTACAGTACTCACAGCTCACCGTTTTAAAAATTTTTGGAAATAAGAAGAGGGTATTATAGGCTTATAGGATATCAGTTTTTTCAGAAAAATTTTGAAAATTAAATGAAATCATTATTTTTATTAAAAGTAATTGAATACGAACTCAGAATAAAAAAAAATTTTTAAAATTTTCTATTTTATTTTCAAGTATCCAAAATTGAGAATTCCTGTAACTACGACAAGAGCGCAACTAAGACAAATTTCTTGGAGACCACAGCTTGTCGTAAAAGCGATGCTCAACTGTAAATATTTATGTGTTTGGTGAATGTGCTTCATAATGAATTTTTACAAAAAACGTTACGTTTCCAATTTTTTTTTTTTTGTAATTTTCTCCCTACCCCCTGACATCCAAAAATTTTGAGTTACACTACAGCCTACATTGCTGACGTGAATAAAACCTACAAAGAAGCTCACCTGCACAGTAAACTGTTTTTTCCTCCTTGTCAACACACAATGTGAGGACATCTGCCTTGTGGGAGCAGAATGCATCTATTTGCGTGCCCATATTGCCATCCCAGAAGGAAAGGAAACCCCTGAAACACAATACGACCAACAACTGTCAAACATCCTCATGACTTTTTCACGATCAGAAGGTGTGCACATTATTCACTTCAATATGAGGGATAAGGAGTAAGAGGAAGAGAGGAAATGAGAAAGGAAGAGAGAAAGAGTAAAGGAGGGAGAAAGCCAACAGAGAGCTAGATAGAGTATTACAGAGAAAGGAAAGAAGGAAGGATAAGAGAAAGATTAAGGGAGGAAGAAGGGACAGAGAGAGAATTAGAGAGAGAGGAAAGGAGAGAGAAAAAGGTAAGAAAGGGGGAGAGGGAAGAGGGAAAGAGGGAAAGAGGGAGAGGGAAGAGGAAAAGGGAAATGGAAAAGGGGGGAGGGAGAGGGAGAGAGGGAAAACGGAAAAGGGAAGAGGGAAAAAACGAGAGGGAAAAAAGGAGAGGGAAATGGGGGAGGAAGAAACCAAGAGGGAGAGAGTAGCAGGGGGAGAAAATGAAAGAGTGAGAGAAAGAAAGTAAGAGTGAGAGAAAGAGAGAGTAAGTGAGAAAGAGACACAGTGAGAAAAAGTGACTGATAGAGGAAGAGAGAGAGAGAGAGGAAAACAGAAGGAGGTAGAATGAGACAGAGAAGGTGGTAAAGAAAGAGGTAGAGGGAGGGAGATAGAGAGGAGAGTGAGTGAGGGAGATAGGGAATGAGATCAGTAGTGATGGTAGGAAATAAGAATGTAATAGAGAGAGTGAGAAGGATAAGAAGAGAGAGTGAGAGATGGAGGGAGATAGGATGAGAGGCAGTGTGATTAGATAAGAGGGAGAAAGATAGGAAGAGACATGAAGTGAGGACGGTGGAGACAAAGAGAGGGGCAGAGAGGAAGAGGGAGAAGTTGAGAGGAACGGCAGTAGGTTGAGAGAGGGAGGTAGGGAGGAGGTTTGAAAGAAGGAGGAGGGAGAAGGAGGAGAAAAAAAGGACAGAGAAGATAGTGAGGATGGAGGACTGAAAGAGGGAAAAAGAAACCAAGAGAGAGAATATAAGATAAAAGAGGTCAAATGGAGGAACAAAAGAGCATGAGAAAGGCAGAAAATTGCTAATAGAGAAGCAATGAGAGATATAAAAGAGGTAATAATACTAAGAGAAGTGGAGAGAGATGAAGAGAGGTAGATATAGAGAAGGATATTATAAAAACTGGAGTTGAGGAGAGGGAGAAGAAAAGTTAGAAAGGAAGAGAAGGGAGACTAAAAGAAAAAAAAATAAACAAAAGGGGAAAACACTAAGGGAAGGGGAGGAAGAGAGAAGAGAAGTATGGAGGGAAGTAAACAGGAGGGGGAGCAATATTCAAAGAGCATTAGAGTAAGAGAGGGAGGAAAGTAAACAGGAGGGAAGCAATAGTCAAAGAGCATTAGAGTAAGAGAGGAAGAGAAAAGCAGGTATGCACATGCACACACTTGCATGCACACACAAACACACACACCAACACACACATGCTAATATACACACACATCAACACAAACGCCAACATACACACTCACCAACACACACCAACATACACACCAACACACACACACATCAACACACTCACCAATGCATACCAACACACACATCAACACATACCAAAACATACACACCAAGTTACACCAATGCACATACATCAACAGACACACCAGTGCACACACACCAAACATACTCTAACATGAACACACAGCAAACTCACACACACCAATACACAAAACAAGACACAAAACACCAATACACAGTAACACACACATACAGAACGAAATTTTCACACCCCCAACCAAACATACACAATCACACAGACAACAAAACACACACACTAACACAAAAACATATACTGTACTACCAACATACAAAGGAAACAGATATTGCAAGCCCTAAAAGTAATCAGAAAGTTGTTTCACATAATTACGCGTTAAAAAAATTACAAATGAATTAACCATTCCCCGATGGAATAGTGAGCTCCAACTCCAACAGTTTATTACCTTGACTCAAAAATAATAAACCACACTCAAATGTAAAAATGGGTCTATTAAATTAAATCACACAAGTATAAAGTGGCGATACAAAAATGAATGTACTAGATTCTACAAGCAAGACACTTAAAAAACCATTAAATGACACTGAAAAAGTAATTTGTCAGTTAAATCTTAAGTCAATTAATGCCTCAATTGATTAACCTAACTACTAACTATGTATAATAGCCAGAGTGATGTCACTATGGCTGCTGCCCTAGACAGGGAAGTTGTCTAGAACAAAACTTGTGACGTGTATTAGATACCCTAAGCATCTCACACATCAACTGGCAGAACTTTCACGTAGCCCAGACACACCACGCTGTTGGCGACACTTTCAACCAAAAGCAGTATTAGGATAATACTTTTTTGCTGCCCTGAGGGCCCTGCTTTCAGCTAGCTGGTGGAATTGCACTATTTCTACCAGCACCTCCTACTAAGGCAAAAATATTCCATGTTTTAACAGTAGTTGGGATATGTGGGGAGGAAGGAGGTACAGACGAGTAATGGAAAACCGGAAGCAGTTCATCCGTAAATGTAAACTCCCCTATCTTGTATTATTAGCAGTAGTGCACCCACAGGAAAGAGGTGTGTTTAAATGGTTGAAAGACCTCCCCCACCCCCCACCCTAAAAAAAATGTGTGAAAACATTGTAATTAATGGTTATTTTTCTGTAAGGTAATATTATAGTTTTAATCAACTCGTTCCGTAAATTTAAATGATAGAATTTAAAACTATGTATAGTGCTGTGTAATTGCCAAATCATTCAACAAAACATTTGCATGGACCGTCCACTGGGACAAGATCCCCTTCCCTTTTTGTATAATGGAAACTGCTTAAAAAGACACCATTTTGCACCTTGAAATCCAAATTTTCCCAGGGGAGAACCCCAGGATTGCGCACTTTATTGTGGGGAGGGGGTCAGTGTTACTTACATTCCCAGATTCGAGACACCTCCCTTCCAATCATTAATCACTAATCCTAGCTACATTCCTGTCTAACACTCCCCAAACAAAAATCCTGGGTGTCCACATGATCGCTAGGCCACTTTCAGAATCTCGTCACATGCCAAACCAGCCCGAAGAGACCATGCCGAGACTTTGGGTTTCTGTGATTCTGCTATGCGTTGTGTCCTACAGTTATGACTGTCAACTTACCCAAGGTGGAGGCTACCAAAATCCATCTCAACATTGTTAAATAACAACCATTTTATGTCAGAAATGTGCTGTCGTATAAGGGACAATGCCAATTCCCAGAATTATTTTAGATCATATTTAACATAAAACTTGATAAAATAAAAATATATAATGTGGATGAAAATAAGTTTAATAACAGCTACAAGTCAACACAGTAAGTCCTCACTCAATATTGTAGTTAGGTTCTTGACAGTAATAAAATACTTTAAACAAAGAAACTTATCTACTCATAAAAATAGTGTAATCCCACCGCACCCGGTAATTTTTTCTTCGTTATGTACCTGTGATATTTTTTGCATGTTTCAAAATGTTTGAAGTTAGTTAAGTTTAATTTACTTTATTTATGACATTTTTTCTGTATGTACATGCATGGGATTTGAATATTTTTTGTTTTGTATCACTTTTATTAATATTAAATGTGAAATGTGATTTGAGCCAACACTTAGTGTGAATTCATATTCACCTCCTAAAAAATTGGCATCTCTTTATTTTGTTGCTTAATGAAACAATCAAATTATTTTTCTACAACACAGAAAAATTCATTCTTAGGTTTCATAAACACAGTCCACAAAATACTGAAATTTTAAATTTACTGAAATCTGCTTTCCCATCACAAAAGAAACCTAACTCATTTTTAATTCTGAGCAGCTTGGCGGCTATTTATGTGAGATGATTTGGCATCATCATAAATGTTTCACTTTAGTATTATGGCTTATCGGCATAAATTTTTAAGAGGTGCCATGCTTTTTAGTAGTACCTTTGCATACAGGCAGGAAACATTGTACATAAACGAAAAGAATCCACAGGAAACACAACCGGATTAATTTCACAAACATGTCAACAATAAGCACAGAGATGACAAATAATGCTCATCAGAAACCAGACACACAAAGCATACCACAGTGCGTGGAAGAAAGTATGCACAGAGTAAATAAGTAACTTCACAGCCTGCAGACTACTATAGGTGATTCGGGATAAAGTGAGCACTCAAAAAAGCCCTGATTAATTTCTATTTTCTGCCAGTTTATATCTTTCCGCGGTATTCAAACGTAAATATTGCCACGTGCTTTTATTTACATAGGCTTGTACAATGTTTACATCTACATTACACTGGGCTGAAAATGTTATCAACAATATCTACTCATTAAATACACGGGTAGTGAATAAAACGTATAACTAATAGTAATCTTAGTTATAAATACCTGCGAGTTAACGTCTTTTAATACTGGTTTCTGTGCGTCGACTCTAATTTATACGACCCGCACTATTGCCGTTACGTATCTGGTAAATATGTACACATGAAAATCGAATTTATAACTCAAAACCGCCACAAAAAACACGCCATAATGACACACGCAATTAAATAATTCAAACCATGAACAACGACGCACTCAACAAAAACAACGTATTTTCTTAGTGTATGAAACAAAAAAAAATTGCTGTTTCTAAATCAAGATACTAATGTTGGCGATCGTAACACATAACAACTTACATATTACCAATGAGGAAACAGTCACTTCTAATACTTGTGAATGTGTTTTATCAGAAACCCATATTTATTAAACAAAAGAATAAACACAACAACGCTCTCCTCTTATACCGTCATTGAACGCTTCCAAGCTAAGTGGCGAAAACCTAACTCTGATGCCACCTGTCGGTGAAATAATTAACTACGTCAGTACGCGTAGCGCTAGACGCCTTTCGCTAACGACTGTTGAATTTGAACGGCCCGGATTAAATCACTTTCTACTGGCGCCGTTTAAGTAAACTTATACAGGCAGTAAGTATGTCAATATTATCATAAATAAATATTTTAAAGTATATTAAATACGAAGAGGTCGATTCCATTTGATGTTCTTTCAATAATGTTGTATTTAAATATAAAATACACGGAACTACGTGCGATAATTCGCTGCCAACTGTATAAGCAGTAATGTAACTGTTGTCAATGTTGAATTATATGCAGCAACGGCTAGTGATTTTTTTCAAAGGTTAAATCTTTAGTGCTCACTTTATTCCGAATGACCTATATCACTGTCTACTCACCTTCTTGTCACTTTGTTCCCAGTGCTGCGAGTGGCAGTGATCTTAGATGTTTACGAAAAAAAACCTTGCTGTGTTAGCCAGGTTTTTTCAGTCGAGCCATCAGCACGATCAATCACCACATGTTAGCTACGTTGTGAACAAAACCGTTTAAGCAAGAAGCTTGGTTCAGATTTCTGAGGTAAGCAAATTTCACAAACATCACTTTTTAAACGACTCAAACCAGGCTAACAGCTCGACTTTCGTAAAGCTGTTTGACGTAGCATGAGAACTAGCAATAAACAATAGCAAATCTCTGACAACCTTGACGTAAATCCGCGATTATAATTCAACCTCTGGTTTGAGTTTAAATGATTTGGCTTGAACTGATATTTTTGTGAATAATATGGTATGTTAGTTGTTAGAATACGAGGTGCAAAAATTATGCCATATTGAATGTTATATTTGTTCTGTATACTTCCATATATTCTCACATGTTTCAAACATTGCCTAACCTAAACTTCAGTGGAAAATTTATCTGCAGATATACATCCAGTTTAAATTTTGTTAAATGATTAAGTGGCAGGCATAAATTCAGAACATCAAAGTACAAATGACATATTAATAAAACCCCTCTATCTAGGCAATGTTATGCAAAGACTTACTGCATATCATTCATGTAAACATAAAATACTACAGAAAATGAGCATCTGTCCTGAAAAGATTGCCAGTTTGTCATTCATTCAAAATGAAATAAAAATTAATTTACCCATACAACTGGGAATATTGAAACTAAGATAAATTATATCTATATCAATCTAAACCAGCCTTCGTTGATTGAATTGACTGAATTCAGGCTATGTAATAATGACTGTTAAATGGAATGAGTGGTAGTACTTTACTGTATTGGCCTGGTTTATAAACATTAAAATTAGTTGAAAACTTCAAATAATATATTTTTGAATAAATTATCAGCGTAGAGGTGACTTCAATGGTGGCCATCCGTAGGTACAATAAACACTTGGCACACTACAGTGTGCACCAAACCTGGTAAAGAAGCGATCAACATCAAACATAACACTAGGCAGAAGAGAGTTGCAACATGCTGAGTCTGCAAGGGAATGTAACACTGACAGCATACCGTGAGTCTCCTGTAATGATGGTGAAGTCCTGGGTGACTGTGACGCACCACACCACAGTCTCCGTGTTGGTGCTGGAGCGGCCAGCCACAAGACGATGCAATGCCTGGCCAGATTTTACGCTCCAGATACGGATGACATCGACCCCGCCAGTGACCACCATCTCCCCCGAGGGGTCCCACGCGATACACAGGATCCTGCCTGCAACACACAAACAGCTCTCTGACTTCCAACACCCAGAACTTTATGGCTCTGCAGCTATACTGAGGTGTTACGAGGCTGCAGTAAACTACTGGTGACATGGATGTCATATAGCTGTACAAGGCCACAACACTTAACAGAACTTTAGCTATACAGTCAACTCTTAATTAACAGCGAGCAGATTTACCACTTTGTGGATCTACCGCAGAAGATATGACAACTGTGATTGTTTGCAAAAATTTCAATCATCTATTAAAACCCTGGTCATCCATAAAAATTCACAGTATCTGCTGTCGTTATAAATTAATTTTAAATTAGTAATTTTTTAAATGCAACTTTCACATATTGGCATGCACATTACTAAGAAACTGAAAACTACTGGCAAACCCATGAATTATCTCTGCAGATAATACACAATTTTTGTTTATCTACGGTACTGAACCCCTTAATTTAGCGCGGATAATTTGGAGTTGACAGTATTCTAATATATACAAACAGAATATTATGACAAAGGTCTAAATCATACGCTGCACAGTTGTGCAACATAGCTGCTCAAACCATGCAAGAAGAGGAAAGTAGATGCATTAGACAGATGGAGAGCACAACACAGTGCCACGCTGAAAATATAAAATGAGAATGTATTATTTTGCCTGTTAGCCAATCTGGATTTCTAGCTGCGAGAACAGTAAGATAAGGATACAGAGGACTGCAGACACACTTGGGGTGAACATCCCCATGTGAAGACAATGAAATCTTGAGACACCCAAGCAGCACAGAAATACATTAATGCAGTCCAGGCTTAGGGACTCTGTCCAAACAGGGCAGTCAGGAACAAGTTCGCTGGGTACAGACAAACCTACTGCACAATAGAATATTTTACCCTAGAGATACCTGGTGAACTGGGGCAAAAGGCTGTAATGTATGAAAGATGTTATCAGACACCAGCTATCTCCAGGCAGCTTACTGATTGTGTACTGAGGGTTGTCAACTTGGAACATGAAAATGCACCCTCATATTACATTAAACAGGTTGGTAATTAATAACTACCATTACTACAAGCTCAGCAACTCAACATGGTTGTCAGTGTTGCTCACAGTAGACAAGGAAACATAAGAAAATTACCTAGTGAAGCTGTTTGGAGTGAATGTGCCAAAAATATTCCTCTCGGCCAACCATGGTGGCAATTGTGTATGGAGTAGGTGAGAGATAACAGCTTAAATAAATAATAAGGGCAATACTTTTGGTAGAAAATTTTAAGGAGCAATTAAAAAGGATAGTGTATGTGTTCTGATTCATTATGCAAAAACTCCTCGAGAATCTATAATAGAAGGTAAATACAGGTAATGAATGAAATAGTGGTACTCCATTACAGAGACAAACTATAACTTGCAGCTGTTGGTCAAATAGTGCAGTATACCAAAAAAAGCTGCATTTTGATTTATACTGCCTCCACAACAAGTACGTTAATGAAAAGACACAAACCCACGATTAGACACATTAATACAGGAGTGGGAAAGACTGTCATAGTCTTGTCTACATTCCAATATTCACAAATTATGCTTAAAAAAAGGAACAATTTACTGTTATTTACTCATATGGCTGTATGAAATACAATTAATGTATGTACATAATTGTTCTTACAAAATTTTCAACAAAAATGTATCTTGATAAAATTAGTGGAAATCACACACAATGAATTTAAAATTAGGCCTACGTGATGAAAACGGCTTCAAGTTGACACTGACTTCCTCTTTGTTTATCACTTCACTGACCAGGAATTAATTGAATCTGTCACAGGAGTGACAAACAAAGAAGATGATGACAGTGTCAGGGATGATGACAGTGTCAGTGATGATGACAAAAAACTAGCCGCGATAATCACGCAAGATGAGGGTCTCTATCATGTGCAGCAGCGAAGCTATTTCTCTGAGCAACAAATCATGTCCTTGTACATAATTCAGAAACAGTTAATAAACGAGAGGCCAAGACACTTAAAACAACAACGTTTGATGGATACGTTCACAAAATTGCCAGCCTTTACGAGTATGTGCACTGAAGCAAGTGATGCAACACCTAGCACGAGCGGTATGGCAACACCAAGCACGAGCGGCGCAACAACTCCCAATACAAGCAACTTGTACGACTAAAGTGATAGTGATTAGGCTGGTAAATAAACACGGGCCATTTGCAAACTTTAGTACACTCGGAATGCTGACCTTGTCTGCGTGTTACATACATACCTATTGCTGTGTAAACATTTCATAAGTACATAGTGTAAGCAACTTATAAACCATACATTATTAGGGGTGAACAGTTAGTGGTCATAACTTAACATTGCAACAAATAAAAATATATGAATGTGTAAAGAATTGAATTTTTTAATTGAACTGTATATTGTCCAAGAAGACTACAAATTGTACAAGCTGTACATATAGTATACGACTCGTCAAACTATAATTATAAATAACATGGACGTACATATACGTAACAACACACACAAACAAATACATATTTATACAACAGATACACAAATATACAAACAAGTACATATATAAGCTACTGCATTAAGACTATATACAGTAATGCGCACAATACAGAATATAAAAAATTAATTTTTCTTGAATTATCACAAATACACAGATGTAAGTTAATATTATAGCAACAATAGTACATAGGCATTGATATCTTCTCTCATGAAAATACAAATGTAGATGTAATTTATCTTAAAGTTATAAAGAACATATCTTAACATATTTTTGCCTCTATGAATTCATTAATTGAATAAAATTGATGGTCCAGTAGCATGCCTTTCAGCTTTTTCTTATATTGCTGTAGGTTGTTGATAGTTTTATAATATCCTGGAAGCTTGTTGTATAGACATATGGCAGAGTATTTGGGACTACTAGCAAAACATTTTGTATGGTGTTGTAAAATATGCAGATTATTTTTGTTTCTGGTTGAGTAATTATGTATACTGGAGTTCTGTTTTTCATTTAGCTGTGTATGAGCAAAAATAAGTGTTTCCTGAGTATAAAGAGAAGCAATGTTAAAATACCCAACCGTTTGAAGAGTGGCTAACATGACGCACAATTAGTTGCATGCATGATTATGCGGACCATTTTTTTCTGGTGTATAAATATCTTAGTTGCATCTGTGGAGTTGCCCCAAAATATTATTCCATATCGTAAATGTGATTCAACATAGCCAAAGTAGATCATTTTTAAAGCGTTCAGATTGGTTAGTTTTGATACTGTCCTTATAGCAAAAAGCATTGAACTCATTATTTTAGAAAGATAAGAGATATGAGGTTTCCAGTTGAGGGTCTCGTCTATGTGTACACCTAAAATTTTAGTTGAATTTGACTGTGTTATGTTGTTATCACTAATTGATACAGTTGGCTCTTGTTGTTGACATGATTGTTTAAGTTTAAAATGTAGCCAAGTGGTTTTGGAATTGTTTAAAATTAGATCATTTGCACTGAACCAATCTACAATATCTTTAGTTAGGATTCTAACGTTTTCATTTAGACTTGAAGAGTTATCCCCATGAATGGAGATATTAGTGTCATCTGCGTATAGGACAAATTTACCACTTGTAATCTTTTTTGACAAATCATTGATATATAAGAGGAAAAGTATAGGCCCAAGTATGGAGCCCTGAAGCACACCAACTAATGTACTTTGCTTTTCTGATTGTACATAATATCTAGTGTTAGCCAAGGGGTCTGTATATTGTATTACAACTACTTGAGAGCGCTGGGACAAGTAAGGCATGAACCACTTTGGCGCTACACCCCTAATACCATATGTATTCAACTTTTTAGTAAGTATTGAATGATTAACGCTGTTGAATGCCCTGCTTAAGTCGCAAAATAGACCAATGGGATGTTTTCTTCTGTCCAAGTCCTTAATTATATTGCTCATGAATTCATATAGTGCAGTCGTCGATTTACCACATCTGAAGCAGTGTTGGCTATCAGGTAAATTTTGTGTTTTGTGAGGAATGACATCAATCTTCTAAACATGAGCAATTCGAATATTTTTTTTAATGATGGTAAGAGAGATATAGGCCTATAATTCTGACATAGGTTACAAGGGCCTTTTTTATGTAGAGGGATAACCTTTGAACACTTCTATAAGGTTGGGAAACTGCCTTGCATGAACGATTCGTTATAGAGATGTAACAAAGGATCTACTATAAAGTCTATACATATCTTAATAATAAAGTCTGGTACAGCATCTAGACCTGATGAACAAGTTATACCTTTATTATTAAGTTATAACTAGGTATAACTACATTATACCTAGTTATTCCTTTTATTTTGCGGACTACTGACAATAACTCCTCCTTGGTAATGGGAAATAGGAAAATAGATGTGTGAATTGCATCAAAAGCAGAGGCAGTCTACGGATAAGCAGCAATTAGTGGACATAAACAAGAAAACTGCTGTTGCTACGTGCGACCTCCCAAAGACGAGACAGATGCGCGCGGGGAGAGGGGAAGAGCAGCTGACTGTCTTGCAGATAACTCACAGGTACCGCCTGCGTCTTATTAGTACAATGTATGTAGTATTTACATTGATGTTTTCATGAGTGTTCAAACTGTTTTTCACTGTATTTTAATAATACTGAATAGCACCTGAACTGAAAGTAGATTATTACACTAGTTTTGGTACAATTACTGTATTTATTAAAATTATTATATTTTGTTTCTTTTTCCTTCAGTTACCCGGCAAATTCTAATATTCGGCACGCATCGTTCCCCGAACGTGCCGGATAAGCGGGGGTGACGAGGGTAACTATTAACAATTTTGCCTGAGTCAAAAATGGTTATTGTCTGAGCAAAATGAGGTTATACATGCAGGAAATGAAATTACTTGTGTTGTTAAAAACAGGAAATGAAAGTACATATTTTGATTTATGGAAAAATTGTGGCACCAACG
>PNEQ01004359.1:0-43768 GCA_003012365.1 Medauroidea extradentata
TCATGTTTCGGATATGCTTTTAGTCACGTAGGCCACCCTCGAAGGGTTAAGACGCAGTTGGGACAGGTATCTATGACGTAGGTTAGGCGGGTTTCCCACTATGAGCCACCCGGGCTTTGAGTCATCGGCCAGCCCTCAAGGTGTTACGAAACAGCCGCCGACCACTGGCCTCCAGGAACATGGCACGCAACAATACTTACAATCCACACGAATTTTATTAAATGCACTTTGGTATTACGCAGAAATTTTATAAATTACGTGATTTTCTTTTAAGTTTATTACAGATATTTTATGCCACATATTTAACAATAGTAATTTCCGTCGTAAAACCGTTCTGACCTTTAAAACGCGAAGCATAAAAATTCGGGTATTTTGTTGCCCTAACGTTACCGTTCCGTGCATCGAGTTGAGTACTCGGGCTACGTGATGTGTGTGGTCCATTTGCCACGTTTTTTTCCTTCGGAACATTGACCAATCGAGATGAAAGGAAAACGTTCAGAATTAATTTAATGCAAGCAGTTGGTCTTGACTTTTCGTGGACAACGGGATCATTAACACTATGCCAATGGCTCATTACAGAGAGGAAATGAGGGGCTTTTAGATTTATAGTGGTGTAAGTCATTTAAAACAGTTTCCTTAAACAATTTTTTTGTAATAACATCCAAAATGCAGTACATACTTGTATTACGCAAATGGAATTCAGAAATTCCGTTAAGAGTGAAATTTTTGTGGCAGAATATTATTTTGGAAGATATGAATACTCTAAATAAAAGATACAACGGTACTTAATAATTGTGGCTTACAACACTATGAATCTCAGCCCTTAAAATGGATCCGCCAGGTGTTATTTCGGGGAAAAAAAACCGTGGGATACATAACTCTGGATAACAGGACAAGGAATCTAACACGGGTCCTCCAGAATGCGAGTTCATACACTGTAAAAAACTTCCTAAAATGTTTAGGAAGTAATTATCCTAAACGCATCGTAAATATGCAAACTTTTACAGTTGTTACAATACAAGTCTGGTAACTTCAGTATGCATGTGACTATTTTGTCTGGGAAATAATTCTACCATACCTACTTTCTTAGCGCTCCTATACGCACGTCTGGTAAATTTACAAACTATTTTTTAGAGTGTAGTTTTACTAGTACGTTACCTCGCTCTGTGATAAACATAGTACTATACCCGCATTTATCAGTACAGACGGTTCGAGATAAAGTGAGCACTTTCTAAAACCATCTGGTCTAGAATAATAATTAACATTTCATTTATTGTGACTTCATCCGTTAATTTTTTTGTACGGCACAGTGTATACACTCCGTTTGATAGTTAAGTTTCTTTGTTTATATTGAAAATTAGCAGGAAACAATATATTATCTGCTAGGATAAAAGTAAGTAGTGTTTAAAAAGAAGTTCTTTTTTTCGGAACCACTTGTATCAAGAATATTTTGTATGATCACTTTTGCTGCTGCCGCAGCCTCTTTGGGGAAGTGTTTCAATTGATTCCCTGTTTGTTTTTGCAAGCATTTGATATAATTTCTCCATCATGGACTGTAGTTGGTCCATCTCTCTGTGGTTAGCAATGTCACTCACAACACTTCCCAATGCCGAACAAAAGCCAACCACCAATTATCATGAAGCCTTATCAATTAACTTAGCGCCACATGTCTCGACGACCCTTGTTTTGCCATGTCTGTGTTTCATGGACGTACCGAACACTGCATTTTAAGCAGGGCTTAAGGCGCCTGCCTACTGGCCGTGTGTTCGTGTGACTGAGACACGGTGCCAAGGGCGATGTTGACCGGCTCAACTGGCGCGGTTACGACTCTACCACAGGACTCTGAAACGACGTGCAGTGGTATCGTAGACCACCCGCCTGACTGACGCTTTCAGTGGTTAACCCATATTTTCATAGTGAAGAATTTTAAGCAAAGTCCATTGGATGTTTATAGAGTAGTTTCGGCCGAATTTCTTTAATTTTTCAGACATTACAGCTTAGAAAATCTGTTTTTAACCAGTTTGAGGGGCTCTAAGCTTTACATAATTGATGTGGTGCTTTGAAACTACCTTTCCGTCATCGCTTGGAGTTTTTTCTATTCGTACATTGACACAGTGGGAACATGTGGAATATTTCCGTAAAAATAGTATTTACAAACACACTGCTACACATTTACGCGTGTGATAGGAGACGCTCTAAAGGCTCGGCATCAGTCACCATATTGAATTATTTTATTTTTCGCTCTTATGAAATTCTGAGAAGAAAAGTGTTACATTTGTTACTATAATATCAATTCTATTCACCTTGCGCTACAATAAAAGCATTGAACTAGAACTTTTAACGTATATTTAAGCCGTAATAAGTCGAGTAAACTAAGAATATAAAAAAAAGTTGCTCGACTTATTATGGTTTAAATATACGTTAAAAGTTCTACTTTAATGCTTTTATTGTAGCGCAAGGTGAATAGAATTGATATTATAGTAACAAATGTAACACTTTTCTTCTCAGAATTTCATAAGAGCGAAAAATAAAATAATTCAATATGGTGACTGATGCCGAGCCTTAAGGGCGCGGTCTACGGCAATTTTCATCACCATTTTTTTTATATTTTATTTGTACCAGATATTATTTTTCTTATTTTAACCACAAAATGTGACTAAATTTGGCTCTTATTAAATTTTTTTATCTCTCATAGTTTTCGCGTAATGGCTTGGTAAAGTCATATTTTGCATGTTTCCGTTTTAACGACCACACGAAAACCAACTGATATACCAAACTCAAAAAAATCACAGTAGATGAAGACATTATAGGCTACAATGTCATGCTCTTAGAAATACAGAATAAAAATAATTTGTATTTTTAAAAAAATATTGATTTTTTTTATTTTTATTTTCAGTTTCGGCATTTTTTAAAAATACAAATAAATTTTATTCTTTATTTTTATGAGCATGTCATTGTAGCCTGCAATGTCTTTATCCGCTGTTTTTTTTTTTTTCAGTTTGATATATCAATTGGTTTTCGTGTGGTCGTTACAACGGAAACATGCAAAATATGACTTAAATAAGCCATTACGCGAAAACTATGAGTGATAAAAAAATTTCATAAGAGCCAAATTTAGTCACATTTTGTGTCTAAAATAAGAAAAAAATATATCCGCAACTAATAAAAAAAAATTGATGAAAATTGTGGTAGACCGCGCCTTTAAGGCACTGTCTCCCTTCTATTTCCCCAGTTCGATTTACATACAGCAGTTACGTCAGATATGTTTTAGAGGGGTTTAATTATTTACTTGGGGGCTGTGCCCTCATTTTTCCATGCTGGGTTGGCGGGCTAGCTACCGCCCAGACAGCAGAATAAACTTGCTACAAGCTTGTAGCAAGCTTGCCAATGCAAGCCAGTAACCTTGCAGCAAGCATGAAATGCAAGCCAATAAACTTGTTATAAGCCTGCTGCAAGTTGCCTAGTTTACACATTTCTAACTTGCTGCAAGCTTGATTTGTAAGCCTGCTGCAAGTTTAATTTGCAAGACTGCTGCAAACTTAATTTGCCAACCTGAAGAATAAATCAAAATTTTCTTTTCTGCAATATTTTTACTATCATTCAAATTTACATCTTAAATATTGCTTTTTCATCGACTTGTGATGTTAATTACTGAACATTAAATTTCGACTCCTGTGCCAAGATTGGAACCACTGACCCCTTGCTTTCTAAGCAGGTATGCTTAAAAGTGGTGTAGTAGTGAGAGTCGGGTGTAAGATAACGAACGTTGTTATGGAAATGCTGATGTTTGTGAATTTACTGACAACGGTAAGGATATCAGTTTACTTGTAGTTGTACATAATATCGTAATAGTTGTTTTAGGTAGCATATGAAACAATGTTACTTTTCAAAGCGCTTGTTCATTTACAAAGTTTAGTTTAACTCTCAAGTTCGATCATTATTGATGGCACAGAAAATATTTCATGAATTAAGATTGCTAAGGAAAATTTCAATGCAATATCAGCTTAGTATAGGGGACAGGATGCTTGCAGCTTATCACTTGACCAGTCTTGCTATGTGAGGGTAATTAAAGTCAAATACGCCTTTGTCGCAAGCTTGGTTCAGGTTTGTAACAAGAGTTCTGAGCAAGCTTGCTATGGCAAGTTAAATTAAAGTGGAATATAAACTTGCTGCAAGCTTGATTCAGACTTGCAGCAAGTCTCGTGAGTAAGCTTGCTATGGCAAGCCAAAATCAAGTGAAGTGTAAGCTGGCAAGCAGGCTTGCAGTAAGTCTGCTGCAAGTTGCCTAGTTGACACTTTTTTATAGTTTCGCAAGCTTACATACTAAACATCATTTAAGGTTAACTTGTAAGCAATCAAGCTTAACACAAGCTTGCAAGAAGTTTAACTGCAAGCATTTTTCTTCAATACACTTGCAGAAAGCTTGTCAAGCTAAATAATACCTACGCCAGCATAATATCTTAATGAAATGCAAATCTTGCAGTAAGCCTACCGACGCAAGTTTATAACTGCTAGTCAAATGCAAGGCTTTCAGTAAGCTAACATGTTGTGTGGGCGTGTGGTCCTGTTTCCCCAACATATTACCAACACATACACTTACGTGCGTTTCATTAAGCTTGCATGGCATCTCATGGACTAAATCGGTGTCGATAATAATGTCTCGTTCAGCTCCAAAACTTCGTGTTGTCCGTTCATACTGTTCATACTACTAATGCTCTAGCTGGACATACAAAATTGATGTTATTATTTGGGAACACAAAAGACTTCATTGACTCGTACAGCCTTAAACGCAGTCTCTGATATCATTGGCCACAACGGCCCGTATGTGCTTACTTCTCAAGTTGGTACGCATCTTTTTTGTTGGAAAAATCACGTGAGGTTCTCTTGGTCGCTAAATCTGTTCAGTTTGAGTGCAGGTTGGGTAAACAAAGTAAGGTATGTGGTATGTGTTTAGGCATTGTGGTAAAAATAGCCGAAGGCTTATCAGTTTTTTTTTTAGTAGAATAACAGCATTGAATGTCGCTGCAACATGCAGTTTGGCACGGACAGTGCGACGAACACAGGAGGAATGATGCAGTTGTTTACACCAATGTCGCACGTTGTTTCAACTTGTAGAGAAACGCAAGACTTCAGTTAGAAGTGCGATACAATTATTCACAGAAAAGTTACCTTAATCGTTTAGAATTGAGCTCAACAGCTTTAAGGAAGGCAGAAAATATTTCTGCTTCTTTTTTTTTTTATCTTTGATACAGTATTAATCAGAAGTCTAATTAATGTATAAGAAACTGTAGAAGATTTAATTGAAATTATACATATATTATATATCCGCAACAGAGAAGAAATGAAAAACTATAAAAAGAAATATCTCTAATAATCAAATAATAATTTAAAGTAACTCTATGACTAACAGCCAATCCGATAGAAAAATAATAAAGAAAATAAAAAGGACATTAATATACTCAAAGGAATAAATCTCTAAAATTAAATCTTTAGAATAAAAACCAGATAAAAAGGTATACCACATAAACATAATCTAGCAATTGTAAAACAAATACAAGTCAAAGGCATTTGAACAAAAATATTTCCCAGATAACGAACATCTTGACAGTCTTTAAATTAAAGAATAACTAAACCACAACACATAAATAATAATATAGTTTATCGTGTTATATTACTATAGTGAAGTTTCGATTTTTTTTTTAATTTATTTAAGTCGAACTACGATGTTATTGCTGCTATAGTAAAACGTGCTGAAATTCCCTTTTCTCTTTGACTCTCTCTCTCTCTCTCTCTCTCTATATATATATATATATATATATATATATATATATATATGGTGTAGAGTTACGATTTTATGGTGATAATATTTTTTTACCGTTTGGTTTCAGTGCATTAAGTGTATATTTACAGCTCTGCTTCGTGGTCAGTGATTGGATGTTAACTTTCACTTGTTTTGGGTCTCTACTGCCAAATCACAGACGCATGGTGTCACAATTAACTTATTCTAATTCGTGCAGCTAAATGAGAGATGTCCTTGCACAAAAGACACGCTACCAATATCCATGAAGCAAAGCTGCCGATGTGCACATTGAAACAAGCTGGTGTGAAGAATTTTTCCGCGTCAAACACGCGGCTCTAAATATGAGAATTTCATACTTACGGTGGATGCTGTGTAGCAAATAATACATCTTAAAGTCATAATTAGAAGACATTAAAAGCACCACCACACGGTTGTTAAATATAACCAAACAATGGTGGTCTTCATAACACAGCTTTTTTAAACATCGAAATTTGCTCAAAATGGGAGCATACATTGCAGTGTTAGTAATTTACTTAATATAGTAAGTTTTATTTCACGTCATCTATTTTATACACACAACAAATTAAACTATTTTAAGAAATATTTAACAACTTCTGAGTGACTACTGACATCGTTGTCGCCAGTAATATACCATTAAGAAGCTAGTAACATGTTTGAAACGATATATTTTTAATAATTTCATTAGCATTTGAAACCTTTAAATAGAAACATCTGATTTTCGCGAAAATCTGTTTGCAACGGCTTGTCTACACACCTTATGTACAAATATGCAGCTCTGCGTCATGGTTATTGGCATCGTGTCTTCGTGCAGAGACATCTCTCGTTCGAATGTTCCAAACTGAAACAAGGTTACTGTGACACCACACGTCTCTGATCGCCGAGTAGAACAACACGACGCCTGCTAACGTTTCACCTGCAGGGTTTGTGAGGTCCAGATTTTTGTCTCGTCGACTGGGCTTATCTAAGTGAAGAAGGGTACGACGCCTATGTTGGCAACGGCAACATGCTCGAGCAGACGAACGTGAGGATAGCTTGTGGTTTGTCACCAGACAGTTGAAACACAATTCCTCGCTACGAACTATTTGAGGTGTGTCGAAAGGTGAGGCACCCCTGAATTCAGGATACTGATACACAGAATGGATGGCTTGTTGACATACTACACAAGATCTAGATTGTGGTTCCGAACTGGTCAGAAATACAGTTTTTGTTTTAGAGGGGAGATGATTAGTATTAGTAAGATATTATTTTTGAGACAGGGGTTTGACATTCACCTTACCTCTTACATCAAAGAACAATCTATCTTCAGTACCCAGAAATGAAGAAATTCAACCAATTCAGACACATTAAGGAATGTGTCGGTGGTGTCTGTATATGAATGTTCAAACTTAGTGTGCATTGCGCTTCAGCACTGTCATCATCACAGGGCTATTTTCCACAACGTTATGGCCTAAACCTTCAAGGGTACGAGTATTTTCTCTAACTGTATTGACAAACTGCCTAACTGACTTAGGAGTTGCGGAATTGATGATGGCAAGAAAATCTAGAATTCTATTTATGTACAGAGTAATGAGCTTCCTTGTGTTCTGGCATTGGGATATGAGAAGGTTCCAAGCGACGACATAGTTTTCAGCTGTAATCGGCAGGTTTTTCTCGTATTGTAACGCATCTCCCTTTAAGCAACCGAACCGATACTGGAATTTCTTAACTGCAGCCAATTCCTGATTGTCATGAATTGTTACGTGGCACAGCTGGAAGAACATGGGCCATTCTTCCCACTGACAAGCAGCAGAATGTATAGAAGCGATTTGTACAATATATGTCGCCAAAAATTAGGTTCTCGTGCACCGAGTGTCGGACCACTTGACAAAAAAAAGTAGGCCTAATGCTTAGAAGTAAACACAACTTCATCAAACTCAAGGGTTCCGTACAGCGAAATTCGTTACACAGAGATTCTACCGCAACTTCAGTGGCGGCAAGTTGTGAACTTAATGTACTCACTTCATGCACAACTTCAATTGTGATTTCGGGAACCTTAAACGAAGGCTTGCGCCCTATCGACTGCATGTTTAAGTTTGTTTTGTTGTAACTGCCACTGCTGTAACAAAAATATCTTGAAACCTATGACTGGTATTTCCAACATCAACAAACTATAACACGATGAATGCAATAACACTTAGAGGAACTTCGCGTATTGTAGACCCCCTTTGGTATTTATGTTGTATTTCAGTATTTGTATAAGATAATTACATATGTCTATTCAATACTACAGCTTGATATGCAAGTGTAACTAGAGTACAGAACCTACTAATTTCACTCAACATGTTGGCTTTGTATTGTGATATATATGTACACAAGTCTGCAAAGGTCCACTTTACCTATCCTAATTTATTAACAATTTAAATTCAGATTAAATATTTTGATTTGTACGAGTCTACGGAGGTACACATTTCAGAGATACAATAGGATTAAAAATGAAGTTTAACAGAATAATAATGTACACAATTACTTAAATATTCTAGATTTGTCATTGATACACCAGGAACACTCTACATAACTGTAATAAGGATGCATCAAGCAAATTAGTCTGTAGACATATGTGTTAGAGTGTTGGATTAGTTTTTGCATATATCACATACAAAGTGCACAGTTTCATTGTCAGCACATTCTTCATGACTCCAGTCCAAACACTCGAAACACTGAACCCACTTTTCCCCAGCTCTGTCATCAGAAAACTTTCCAGAGCAGTAGATACAAACAGCATCAGCTTCATCACATCTACTACGCATAGTTGATTGCTTTGTGTTCATAGTCTTTTCAGATGTCTGTTGATTTTGGTTCTTCTTCTTCTTTTCAATGGACTGAAACGAATTAATTTTTTGGCAGCTCGTTTACGACTTTCTTGAAGGCTGTTTTTGAAAGGAGATGATGTAACAACACATGTCGCTCCTCTAGCAGTACCACTTTACCCGCACCTGGTGGGTCCACTTCTGCCGACCTACGCCGTTGTTCTTCGAATGGAATTGTGATCGGAACTACACACATGCTGATCATTCCACTCACCTACCGTAAACACACACTCCTTTACCATTATTTTAAAAGTTTAATATTAGTTAATTTACGTTTAATATTTCAACACTTTACACAAACATAAATACCGGCAAAAACTTTTATGTCTTGATTTTTCGTCACCGTAACGTAAATCTGCGTAGATCGATATGCGCGCACTCTACCGATAGTCTAGGCAATTGACGTTCTACGGCAGAGTAGTTCTTGTGATTATTCGTAGGTTGTAGCACATACACCGAGTTTGACAGTGTAAGTCTACTTTAACCGAAGGGTCCACAATACCCAAAGTTCCTGTGCAAAAATATCGGTAACAAAAAAAAAATCTGACTCCGAAATGTTAGGTTATGTCTGTATGTCCGACGGTAAACGTAAGTAGCCTACAGCGGATTCATTTACAACACTGAAAAAATTCCCCTACGAGCATATTGATACAAAAGTACAGACATTATTGCAATTAATTACCCACGTATCAAGAAGTGGACAGCCAAGGAAAACAAAGATGAGACAACACCTTCGCGCTTCCGACACAATGTTCAGCATGACTTGAATATTCTTCACAAATAATGACGAGAGAGGCAAAAAAACATTTCATTGGTGGATTCTTGCGTGGCGAGTGGATTCGGAGTGGCGGCGGCAATTCCTTCGCACACGCGGTTAAACGAATTTAACTTACGCAGTGCATGTTAACGAACGAGAATGTACCCATATCGCGATCCGCAGTTAACACGGATATAAAATCAAGCAGGGATGACTAAATGTTACGAATTATATAAAAAAAAAATGTTTGCCCTAATACAAAGAATGGTCTGTCATCCTCATACATCACCGCTTACCGCGTCGCCATTTTGAGTCACACTGCTTCGGTTGTAGAAGGTCAGTAGGAACCACTTCCGGTGGATGGATACATATGCAGAGTTCCACGCAAAACACTCAAAAATTCTTAATAAGAAGAATGCTAAACACTACATGAGTTTGATTTTTTGTATACACGAAGAAATACTTAAATTAAAAATAAGCATACTCTTTCTATTGGCCATTAAGACAAATATCTAAATTCGCATGGATTTTCAAGGCAGTCAGTGAACTCTTAGCGAATATGCATGATATTTTTTAGTTCCCTTAAATTATTTTAGATACGTTCTTCACTGTAAAGCAAGAAATTACATTTTGTATAGGTAGGTCCAAAAACTCTAATTAGGGCCGATATTATAAACCTCTTTCGAATGACAATCAACTGCTATCCCCATAGAGAAAGCATTGGTGAGCAGTTGGTTGTCATTCGAAAGAGGTCTATAGATACGGCCCTAAGTATCTTTATTCAGCTTCCACGCACATGCCGAGCGACCTGGTACAAAACGGTGACTCGATGGACTCGCATTCTACAGAACCCGGGTTGAATTCCCGGCTTCGATATTACATGACTTTCCGGTAATCGCTCCAAGGGGGCCAATTAAATATCGCCGTCTTCTATTTGCACCGACGCAGCGCAAAAGCAAGTGCAGAGCAAGTTAAACGGATCCACTATGGCATTACGTGAGTAAATAATTCCAAGGCAACGCAAGCAGACGCAACGCAGGTGCAAATTTTGCGTCACACCCACAAAAAAAACTATATTTAATCGGCCTCCAGGTGAATGCTGGGATGGTTTCGTAACGTAGGTCATAGCCAAGTCCTCTCCCAGTTCCTGTTCTTGTGGAAATTTACGTGTAACTGTCACTAATGACTTAGTCGTCGTTGTCGACTGAATGTAAAGTCCAGCAAAATAAAATAATCCTTATTGTATGGCTTTATGGCTGGTTAGTGTTTACGTATAATGCCGTTGTAGTTGTTAGCCTGCCGTCAATAGTAGTCAACGATTACGCCACATCATTCTGGAAATCCTTCACGGTGCGAAAACTGGTCTGTACTACTGTTGCCTGTTTGCTAACCAATGCATGAAATGCGCATTTGCTAACTGCACATTTGAATAAGACATTCTTAGTACCTACGTCCGATAAAATGAACACAGCCGGTCTTCGAAAGTTCTTGATCCACGCTATATAAATCGTACACTTCTCGATGTCTGATGAAGCGCTGTGCACACTGAACTACGCTGAAGGTCACGTTTATTTACATTTAAAGCACGTATAGTCAGGGAAACACATCTGAACAGTTGTCACTCAACAACTACAATGGCATTCCGCATAAAAGTGATCCAATCCGTGAGCTACCAACGTTCGTTATGAAAGAGCAGTTTGGAGCCTTGCGAAAGAAACGGTGCACCCAAATGTTTTATTTGTTTTGTAACACCATTTACAAACATACACGAGTGTAGGGACATATTGTAGACTACTAACATAGCCTACGCGCAGGATCGCGTAAGCGTACCATTTGTATTAATTTGTAACTCCATTTTTATTATGTTGGTAACGACAGATCGCGTATCTTCGAGAACCTCCCTGAGGGCTGTATGCTCCCGGGCGAGAATTTTTGGCGCCATCCACTTCCTTTCTTCGGTCTTCTTTTTTCTAATCTCTAGCGTGTATTTGCGTATGCATATATATATGTGTGTGTGTGTGTGTAGGCATGTATATATATATAGAAATAAATATATATGTAAATATGTATATGGGTGTGTATGTAAAATTGAAATCATTACATACGTTTCGCCTTGCTAATACCGGAGAATCGCATGCCATAGGGGCCTGTATGGATATGTTTGTATATATGTATATATATATATATATATATATATATATATATATATATATATATATATACATATATGTGTGTGTGTGTATGTAAAATTGAAATCGTTACCTACGTTTCGCGTCTTGCTAATACCTGAGAATCATGTAGTGTATGTATGTATATATATATATATGTATATATATATATATATTGAGAGAGAGAGAGAAAGACAGAGATATATTTAAGTATGCCGCATGATACTTTCTCAGGCATCAGCAAGTAGGAAATAGTTTCGATTGAAAGCCACACGAAGCACACTACTACGGTACAGCCGATTGTGGCAGGTGGAAAATGTTGTGCCTAAAAGCGCGTTATATAAATGTATCAAATTAAGAATTATTAGCAGTCGGAAACTTATCAACGTAAAATTCAATGTTTCGGTAAGGTCGCACATTCTGATGTGTTTTATTTTCATTGGTTATGTTTTTTTCTCTATTTCTCTTGTGGGCATCCTCCCTCGGCCAAGGCGCCCAAGGCAGTCAGTCTGAGAGTATACACATCCAATCACTGACCACGAAGCGGAGATGCAGGTGTGCATGCAAGGCATTGAAACAAAGTGGTACAAAAATATTTTCGCGAAAATAATTGGTTCCTTGTCATAATATTGGGATTCTATAGGATCTTTTTGGGCGTTCTAAAAGAGCTGGTAATCGCCGTTTGCTTTGTTTCTCTGTATATGTGGTTGTAAAAAATTGTTACTTGTATCGAAAGTAAGCATGTTATGAAAGCTAAACACCCAGACTTATACCCTTGGACTGTAGCGAAATGATCTTTGAAAGAACTGTGCAATGAGAGTGCATGACTGGATTTGTTTGTATGGACATACTCCATTGCGAAATAAATGACTGTCACAAGAAAACTAAAAGTAAAAATAAGACAAGAAAACATAAATAAGCAGAGTATGCTTTAGTCATCAGGATACATAACACAACATGAAATTCCAAAACTGGAATCTGGTCAGATAAAACAAGGAAACAAACAGAAAAACCTAGGTTGACATGCGACACAACGATGAGACGAAACAAAAACACAAACAGAATTACAGCAAACGACACAACGATGAGACTAAACAAAACACAAAGATGTCGGACACAAACAGAAAAAACGACAGACAACAAAAACGATGAGACGAAATAAAACACAGTAGTTTCCCAAATAACTCGAATATAGCAAGTCCCTACTGAGGTATTATCATTCGTATCCTGTAGACTACAGAATGTCACTTCTACAGTGTATCGTTGCGCAGTCTACTGGATATTTGACAACAGGCGTCTCTACAGGTGGTGACTTTTCGTGGAAAAGTTTGATTGTTTGTTAGGCTTCAGAGAACGTTCATCATGTCGGAAGGTTGAATTCTACTGCTGGTTGTTGCGGACACATGGAACTACGCCTCCGTTTTACCAGTAGGAACACTGCCATTGTAATATTTTGCTCTAGTGATTGGTCTGCAGACAGCTAAGCCGCGTCAGTAATGTATCGTCCAACCAATAACGTCGCAAGAAGATGCAGTGTCTTGAAGAACGAATTGGCACATATCATTTTCGTAATGTATACAGATAGGAAATTTCGCGAAACGATTTTCGCAACACTTTGTTTCAGTGCCTTACGTGCGCGCCTGCATATCTGCTATGTGGTCAGTGATTGTATGCCGTAACATACAACGTCTTGAGCGTAAACCCTCAAATCACAGACGTGATGTGTCGCAGTTATCCGTATACTGATTGGCACAGTCAAATTAATAATAACTCTTTGTCAGTTGTCATGAAATTGAGCTGCAGGTGTGTACGCGAGGCATTGAAACAAAGTGGGTCAAAATTCTTTTCACCAAAAATTCCTGTCCCTAGTGATGTACCACCATCTCAAGGCATTGCACTTCTCTTTCGAGGACGTTATTGTGTAACTACTGTGTTTCCGTCATTAATTTATGAACGAAGTAAGTTCGTGTGGCGCTAAATCACCGTGTGACATATATATGTTTACACTCAGTATAAGAACTTTTTTCCATTCTTGAACACACACAAAAAAAAAACAGAACTTATATAAAATAGAGGCGTGCAGATTTCTCGTTATTATTTGGTGGCCGGCTAGAATTCACCGGCATATATTCATCCGAACACACTCTGTGATGTTATTGGCTCCGGGTCTTTAGTACCTTTGTGTGACCTCATATCATTATAGTGATGATGATGGTTTATCGCGGGAAAACTTGACTGTTTGCTGGGTTTCAACACACGTTCAGCTTGTGAAAAATAACTGGCTTTCGCTTGTACATAGAGCTGTTGTCTAATGTCTGCATAAAATATTCAGGTCCTTTACATTAGAGCCTCTTCTTGTAGTGTACCAAAATAATACAAAGAAAAACAATTTTTTGCCGTGTCTAACAACACTGGATACCGCCAAGGGTAACGACATTGTAGCACGTAGTTTTCTTCTCATCATTGCTTTTGAATTTGCATACGTTAATTCTAATTAGTTTCGAAGTCACTAGAAGGCTGTTTTATTTTACCCAGTAAAGCACCAAATTTGTCATATCGTAATTAAACTATTTTCAGGGTTACTTGTATTTTTATGTGCGCACTCAAGTGCACGGCAAGGCATTCCTAAACATAGAGAGGTAATGAAAGATCCTGGCGAACTGGAAACTCATGTTGAGTGTCGCACGCGCGCTAGTAAACATAGTAAGGCACAGTAACCTTCGCCGACCCCTGAACCGGCGTGCGCGCGTGACCGTGTCTGCCGGGCGGGACAGACGCTCGTTCGGCCGGTGCTGCTGAATTCATCAGGCCCGATGTTGGTCATCTGTTCTGCTCACGTATGCATGGAGTCGTGGGGCATGTGATTGTTGTGAATGTCTTTGCATGTATCAGACGGGCATGCCCTCCGTGGCGCTGAGGTAAGTGACCTCTTGTCTGCGCCTCGTGTTGCCAGTCTGTCACATTACCACTTCGTGACTCAAACTATAATTTAGTACGATTAAATTTAATGGTCACGTGACTAGTTAATTAACAAAAAGTGTCAAAGCCTTGCGGTAGTAGGTCCACGTATAACTGAACTCCTCGAGAATCCTTCATAGTAATTAAATTTTTGATTCGGTATCTCATTGTAACAAACGCCTTCCAATCAGTAACTACCATTGTTACAGTGATTTTGTTAAATTGTTTAAGCTGATAAGTATTTTGTTATTGTGACAGTTGGTACTGTGACTAGCTCCCGTATAATTGGCACAAAAAGTTCTTAAAGGTGAAGGTATTCAGATCTCTTAAATAGTACCAAATACTACTAAAGTCCGTTACGAGTTTGTAATATTTTTTCGGTAATATTTTGTTTACTAGTTTTACCACAGTTTAGTTACTTTAACGAATGTGATGATCTATTTCATCATAAAAGTATACTTTGGCTACGTTCTAATTTCGTACAGATATTAAGTCAACAGTATAATTTATATAGTTTCAGAGTCACTTTGTAAACCATTTTTCTTGTGAAAGGTTGTGTTAGCACAAACCGTTGTTTGTAGCCGGGATTTCAAATGTGATAGCCTAAGTAGGATCGTAGTTAAAAATGTAGAGCTGGGTCATTAATGAGCTAAAGTCGATGCTTACTTATGCATTATAATTGCTGCACAGCTTAGATTTATTAAAATATATTAAAACATTATACTTGTGTGGTTCAGAATTTCAGTTGTGATACACTTATGTTTTCTGTTTTGAAATTAATTCATCCAGAGTTTCAGTGCTTACGAATTGGATTGTTTTCAGAACATAGCGAGAGGCATTGCCGTTACAGTTTCTCTCTTTCTCTCTCTCTCTCGTCCTATGCTTGTGTGTAAAAGTCCAGATTTGAAATACATTTTATGTTTATGTTTTATGTTTATGTATTGTAGCGGGCAAGTTCATGTAACTTTGTAACACACTCGTGCACGGCAAAATTTCTTGAACATATTCATTGTGTTTTCTCGACCATTATAACTTTCTAGCTTCCAATTTTAGAGCTGCCTCAAAGAAAACTTTTACTTAATCGAATTAACAATTACTTTTACCTACGAATATTCTTCATTTCACTCGGCTGTATTGAAGAAACACATTGTAAAATAGTGTAAAAATTATAACTAGAAATAGTACTATAATTACTGTATGGGAGACCAGTGATTACACGGAACTACGTACGCGTAAGGACAGAACTGTGCCTTTTTGTTTTTCTCTAAATCTACAATCTTTTAAGTTTCTCTCAATCCATCAACGTTTAAACCGCTGTTCTGCGCTCGTGTTACTTCAATTTCCGAATCATCACTTTGTCCCTAACTCCCGAATAATGATGCAACAGTTTGAAAGCCTTTCACTCAAACATTGGAGCAGCTACTGGTGTACTGCAGCGCAATGTACTGAGCACTGGTCCGGGCAAACAAGAACACATCTTTATCGCAAGCGTGTGGCCGTGATTGTTTTGATGATGCACAGAATTTCATGTTAAGTAATGTTTAATATCGGTTACAGATAGACGTTATCCTCTAACCGATGACTCTGGCGGAGGCAACAAATAAAGCAACGTACTTCAGTACGATAAGTGGACTTTGCGTCTTGTCGACTGCGAGGCTATTAGAGACGGCGTCTGCAACTATTGCCCTTTTAACTTTGTAAACAAATTTTCCTGGAAAAAAACTGTTTGCTAAGAGGGGAGAAACAACAGCAATTTTGATTCATGTATCGCATTGTCAAATTATTGCGGCCTTTAACCTAAAAATTCGAAATCGAGTTATAACCATTACTGGAGAAATACTGTTTCAGTTTTGAAAGTAATGCTACCACAACTCTTCCTTAAATATTAATAACTAAAAATTTATGAATTGATACACTGAAGGTCCAAGCTTCACCTTGTGAAATAGTATGGCAACTCGTTTAAAAGTGGTCCGGCGATTTTTACGATTATTATGTAAAAATGTATTTTTCTGAACTAGGCCATTCGCCATTAAAAATAATCATTCTAGGCGTAATTTTAAAAATGTGTTCAACTTGAAAATTAATATCTTTACAGATAGCTTCTTCTGATTTGTGGCTGTATTTTTTTAGCCGTGCCGTATAATAGTGTAAATGAAGTTGGCGCGTCTGCTTCCGTAGTTTTTTGTCTTTAAATGTTAATAATAGGAATTACGTAATTTTTTTCACACACACCAATCAGAGGAATGATGAATGGAGAGGAGTTTGAGAGCGCATTCAGAAGGAAATGCATGGATGTCTCCTAGGGAAGAAGAGGTATAAACTTCCCGGGAAAAATTCTGCACAGCCATTTGTCGAGACCTTATTTACGACTTCTCAGACGAGCATAGACATGCTAGATTTTTGTAATTTAGATATGTTCGTGTACGTAAGGTGCCGTTCGCCCCAAGTTGCGCAAGTACGTTAGATAACCTGTGTTCTATTTCAGAGCCTCACAGATACTTTCTAAATGTGTAGAAATTGACCGAGGTGGAGCAATTCGGGTGTCGAAGGTCATCGATCTTGTTTTCTATACTAAGGAATAAAGGAAGACGCCCTAGTTGATTGGGGAAACATCAGCGAGCATAAAAGCTTGATCGTTACTTAACTCTTGAAAAGTAGTGCTGATAGATTTTTTAAAAAATGTAGCAGGGTTAACCGTTCATATACCGTGCGTGTTATACCTTAACATCATGATAAACAACGTTGCTGGCTTCACATAACTTAGTATGGTTCTGTACACATAGTTCACTACTAGGTTACCAACAGAGAACAGGCATGTGCAGTTTCGGCAATAAGTGACCAATGTATCAAATATAAGATCACAATTTAAACGTTTAACATATTTCTGTTACTGAAGTTCGAAGACTTAGTATCACGAAGTACGGTAGATTTACCCTATCATTTTTCATAATTATCACTAGTCCGCCCGTCGTGATTTTGGGTTTCCATGGTTTCCGAAATCCCTCCAGGCTCATGTTAGGATAGTTTTTGAAACTGGCCATGGTCACTTCGGGTTCATGATTCTTTGTACCACAAGTTCTGTCTGTAATAACCTCGCAGACGAAAAGAGATCTTATATTTGCCTATTCACCAACTACTGGTTGCTTCCAGCGTATTAGTCAAATGTTGGGAATTTACTGTTTGTAAGGAAGTATTTGTAGTTTGGAAATTTTGTAAAAGTCCCAAAGCTATACATTTACCAATTATTTTCTCGCTGTTTCAGCGGTACTACGAACAAGCAGTGGACAGTTTTGTTATTTGCGTTGGTATGCTCTTCACTAAATAAAATATCTTTTACGTCAATATTGGAAACTTCTGTAAAGCACGGGGCAATTGTGTGACACGGGGCAGTACGGCTTCTTTGTTTTTTTTTTTTTTTCGACGGGATTTCTACCGATGTGATATCTCTAGGACTACAGTGAGAATATCATAGTGTAAATACATATTCACTCTAACAAATCGTTTTGCTTTGAACGCTGAATAGCTCGCAAAGCTTCAAAGGGCTGTAGTGAAACATGTCTCACAATTTTCTACAGAGTTGCCGATATTAGTTTAGTAAGATATTTGACTAAAACCTTTTAGCATTTTTAGGTCAACTGTGGAGTTAGATTCCTGGCGGCCTGTGGGGGGCCGATTTTTTCAGGGCTCTCCTGTCTCTCCCTCTCTCTTTTCATTTTATTCCGTCGCTTCTCCAGCCTCATCTCGTAAATCTCGAACTAGCGAAACTCTAGGTTCACTGCACTGAAACTTTTCCTTGAGGACTGTGAACCAATGGCAGACCTGCATAAAACACTATAAGTAGAGCCCACGATTTTTGGTGAAAAGCATTATGCAACAAATTGTTTCAACGCCTTATGTGAACACGTGCAGCTCTGCTTCTTGGTCAGTGATTGGCTGTTTTAAATTCTCAGCGTCTCGGGGTTTTATCTGCAAATTACAGACTTGTGGTGTCGCATTAACCTGGTTCCTGTTTGCACAAGTCAAATGAACCACGCCTGTGCAATTATACGTTCTGCTAATAATCAAGAAGCATACCTGCAGAGGTGCACGACAGGCTTTGAAACAAACTGTTGCAGAATTCTTTTCACCAAAAATCGTGGGCTTTAACTATATGACTCAATCACTGCCTTGTCACATGTACAAATGTCCACTCACATGGAGCCTCATCCAATAAACAAATAGCTGAAGACAGAGTGTACACAGGACTGTGGAGTCCGGCTGGCTGGTCGTTGAGCCAGCGCAATTTCCGGGTCGCTGCCCATGGAGTGTGCACCGAAACGTCTCACACTGGCTCATTCTTTACGCGTACATGTAGGGACACCTGATTATCACGAAGAAATTATTTGAGTGGTTGTGGTTGTATTTCAAAACACTGTAGCCCGTGTTCACAACAGTGACTGGATGGTTTTAACAGTTGTGCGTTGCAGGGCATAGTTGCGCATATCAGATGTTTGGTGACGTGGTAATGATTGACTCTGTCAAATGAGGACTCCATCCTCATTGTAGGAGAGCTGCAGACGAATGCATAAGTAATAGAAACATAGTTTGCGCTAAAATATTTTGGCGAAGAACGAGTGACCCTGCGTAAATACAGAGACCGTAAAAATTTGCCGGTTTACTGACCTGCAGTCAACCCTTCAAGAATATCTGTGAACTGCGAACTCAAGCAGTCAGCAGCTGCTCATTGGCGTCTCGCTAACAAAATTATAACCACATGATTGGATCTGCTTTTAGTTGCTTCTTTATTATTGGCTCGTTGCCCTCCAGGAGGCACCATATATAGGGTCATGAACGTTTCGCAAAACTAATTTTGCCCTAATTTGTTTCAAAGCCTTATGTGCATTTCTGTAGTTCTGCTTTACAGTCAGTGATTGGTTATTTTATCTCTCACATGTCTTGAGATTCTACCCGCAAATAAAAACCAATAACCTTACTGTTAGGGAGAGGAAGTTTTCGCGGAAAGATTTTTGCCAAACTTAGTTTTAGTGGCCTACGTGCACATGTGCAGCTCTGCTTCGTGGTCAGTGATTGGATGTTGTACCTCCCAGCCAGTGGCGTCGCGTGGCTGTGTTCCAAGGCGTGCGGTATTAGCAGCGACTATACGCTTTGAGCAGATTTGTTGTTGTAGAGACCAAGGTGTATATATTATAAAATAATTCGTACCTTGCCTCTTGTACGCGACTAGCTGTGGAGTGTTCCTCACCGTACAAGTCAAATGGTTCCTCAGACAACTCAGTGTTGTGTATAGTCACTGCTGGTCACCGCACACCTTGGACGCCCCTGCTCCCAGCGTGTTTGGGTTCTATCCGCAAATCAGAAGCCTGTGGCGTCCCAGTTAACCTTGCTCTGATTGGTACAGTCCAATAAGTGACGCCTCTGCACAAAGACATTCTGTCAATAACCACGATGCAGAGCATATGTGCACGTAAGGCATTGAAACAGTTTGGGGCAAAATTCTTTTTGCGAAAAGTTTGTGGCCCTAGTCATATAATTGAAGGGCAAGTTGTGAAAGTGAAACGAACTTGAAATATAGATTGTGCAAAAAAGAAAAAGCAAATTTTTCTGGTACTAATATATGTGCGGCCAGGCCGGCTTATTTGGTGGCAATCGTACATTGAGATGATGGGAAGGTTCAATGGTGACGTGGTGTCTTGGTGAAGATGAGGGGACCGCGGGGTGATGTAAACAAGGCGCGATGCGCGGTGGTGGACCGCGCAGTCCAGGAGGCGGGGTCTCGCGCAAGTGGCAGTCGTATAAAGGTAGGGCCACGGCGGCTACCCCGTTTGACAGTAGTGGTGCGCGTCATGTCGGGGTGATGAGCCGACGACGTCGCCAGCATGCAGGAGCTGTCGTACTCGCGGCTGCTGCAGCTCGGCGAGGAGGACGAGGGTGGAGGTGGCCTGCTGCACCTCGACCACCAGATGGGACAGGACGCCGTCTATTACAACCTCTCCGCGCCGGGGTGAGTCAGTCTCATCTTCTCGCCCGCATTCTTCGCCCTGCGTGGATCGTCTGCACGCCTCTTCCATCAGACACTTGATACGTCGTCGACCTCGTACAATGTTTGGAGACGGTGGAAAATCAGTGTTGTGTCATGCGACTTCCATGTTTGGACGATGGTTGTGAGCTGTTCATAGCCAAATCACACAAGTTCGTTCGTAGCACACCACAATTATCACTGGGCTAGTTAAATAGGGACTCACTTAAAGCGTCATAATAGAATACTTTATACATTCAAGTCTAGCAAACATTCAAATTTTCCCGCGATAAATCACCATCCTCACCAATAGCGTCAGAGCATCAATTGAGGTGGCCGCCTGCCGGGGCGTATTTTGCGCGTTCGATTTCAGGAAGTGCGGAGAGCTAAGGGCGACATCACCCCAGTCACTGAACTGGCGTGCAGTCTTCTAGCCGACAACTAGCCTCTATGAGTAGAGACATTCAGTGATGACCCTAGTATTTTATGACCTATTATTTGAGAAGTTGTGTCGTTCCCCCTATACTTTTTATTGATATTGTGAACCAATATTGTCGTCCCTAAATATTACCGGAAAACAACCATTTTTGATATTTTATGCTGCAAGAAAATACGCTTTAAATATGAGTGGATAAACTGGATGTACTTTGCTTCGAATGCTATTCTCAAGAATACATAGTTTACGCCCGTTGAGCAGTTTTCGAAAAAAAGTTAAAAAAAAAAAAAAAAAAAAAAAAAAACTGATATCTCCCGAAGCTGTGCAAACCACTCGGCGGCTTGGGCAGGCGACAACCTAATTTCAAATATTCCAATGAAAGTACTCTTTGTAAATTTGGCAGTACTGATAAGCTACGACTGCTGTGTTAGCTGAGAAATAATTAGATATGATGGTTAGAGCCCGTGATTTTTGGTGAAAAGAATTGTGCAACGATTTATTTCAGTGCCTTATGGGAACACCTGTTTCTTTGCTTCATGGCCAGTGATTGGAAGTTTTTAATTTTCGGCGTTTCGGGGTGCTATCTGCAAATCACGGATGTGTGATATCGCGGTAACATTGTTCTGGTTGGTACAGTCAAACGAGCCACGCCTCTGTCCTATTGTATTCTGCCGATAACCACGAACCAGAGTTGCAGGTGTGCACGTAAGGCATTGAAACAAGTTGTTGCAGAATTCTTTTCACAAAAAATCACTGGCTCTAGTGATGGTTTATCGCGGGAAAACTTGACTGTTTGCTGGGTTTCAAAGCACGTTCAGCTTATCAGAAGATTACTGGCGTTCGTTTGTCTGCTAAGCTGTTGGCCTATTTTACTGAGCCAATAAGAATCCCGGTATTGTATACCTGTTATAGGTCTGCAGACAGCTACGTCGTGTCATTCGCACATCACCCAATCGTATATGTTGCAAGAAACTACAGTGTTTTCAAGGGTATGTTGGCACAAAACATTTTCGCGATATTCCATCATCTCTAGCAATCAATCGAACATATATGCTGCTTTACTTTGTAAATATGTTTATATTATCTGTTAGCTGCTGTCCTGTGACATTCTGGCAAACAGTATCTAATATTTTAATGTAAGTTGAGAAGAAAAGAAATAAAAAATGCCAAATTATCAGTACTGCCAAATTTACAAAGCATTTAGTATGTTTTATTATTTCTCACAAAAGTTATATATATATATATATATATATATATATATATATATATATATATTGCGCCGGCCACGCTATAGTGATAAACACTATGCCATTGAATTAATGTTCTTAAACCACTGTCGGACCATGTTCAACGCTACAATTTAGTGACTTGAGTTGTGCAGATTCTAGTAAGCTTTTTTCCCCCAGGGGTAATTTCAGTTGGGACACTTGACCATTTATATTGTTTGGAGCAAACCTTTTTTTTTTCGGTGTTAAATGTGTAAAATGAGCAGTCAAACACAAAAGTTTAACAGTTATTTGCAATGACCTGGAAATGAAAACCATCTCGTATCACAAGTTTACACTAAGAATGAACTAATATTGGTAAAATGTAAAATTAGTACAAGATATTCTTTAAAAGTGTTGTGGTTATAATGCTCAAAAGTAAGTTTAACGTGTGTATTTTCCACCTTGTTTTGTTTTAGTAATGCCAGTAGTAAGCATAATTTGAATCTAACAAACAAATAAAATCCTCTGTGGCGGAGAAGTGAGTTGTTGTGAGCCCTCTGTAAAGAGGGCGTTGTTAAATATTGAAAATGAATTTTCGGGTTTATATTAATTCTAACGTGTCGATTTAAAAGTTTCACAACAGCATGAAGGTTGGATTCAGCACGATAATAATATTTTCTTGCGCTTTGTTTGTTTTTGTTGTACATTTGTGGTGTGCTCCAAATCAGCTCACTACCGATTCAATTCTCTGCCTATTATCGTACTGAAGAGGCTCGAATCGTCATGTTTTCGAATACGTCTTCAAATGAGTGATTATAGTGCCATTGACTGTCACAGTTATTGATCTTATATTTTGTGGTAAAGTAATGTGATGCCTCGTAAGGTTGCTGTCATTTTATACAATTACTAGCAGTCCCTCGCGGCTTTGCTCGCGAGTATTATTTGTAACTGATAATATTTACTTGAAAAACCTCTTTGTACACAAGATTAGTACTTCAGCCATCAAGTGTTAGAATGTCCAAGCCGCTAGTTGAACTAATTCTGCAGCAGGATAAGTAGCTATATCTGTCCACGCGAGAAGCATTCTTAAGATTGTCCCTGCCATTTATAGCCCTGCCAATTTGACGTTGGGGGGTAAAAACATCTGATTTACCCTGTGCACAACCATTGGTGACGGTGTTCTCAATTATATATTTTCAAAATATTCACTTTAACTTTATTGCCGTTACAAAGTTTCAGTGGGTAAAGGTTTAGCGGAAACTAATTTGGTGCGCCAAACTTGGGATTAATGAGAATATATATCGTCTGTTTACTGCCAAAAGTGACCAAGTCAAAATGAGATAAAATGATAAAATGCTAGGGATATGAATATGTTGTTTACGAACAATTGCCCAAGTTTAAAGTCTATTCGTCGCTTCCTACTGTTGTGTCACAATATAGTAACTTACCACATTTTTGTTAATATATATACAATTTAATAGTGTTTTTAAACAAAGTAACATTTATGACTTAATCACCATTGGCAGTATATCGACGATATGTCAGCTGATGTAGACGAACCTAAGTGGAAAGCGAACTGCAATTTTACTCCTTTTAAACGACTACATGCAAATTGCACTAATTCGATCTGCTTTGCCGTTTCTGTAAGTTAGAATTGAACGTTCGCACACAGCTTTTAACGAATTTCGAGGCCAGAACCTCCCGGAATTTAGGTCTTGAGTAACAAACAACTGCGTCACGTAACGTCGAAATATATTTCATGAAAAAAGTATTCAGTTTAAAAAAATAAAATATTCGTGCCCTGAGCTCATAGAGGTTGTACAACACCACGTCTCGATATGTTTCTGTAGCGTGAACTCCTGTATAATTTATTTCTCGCTGGTCGTTCCTGCTTTACGGATCGTCTGCCTTGAATGTTGACCAACTTAGTTTTATTCTTAATAATCGCGTTTTCTTATAAAGTAATAAAACTTACATATATGCCTATTTTTTAAATACTTACTAAGCATCACTCTTGACGCGAACAACACCTCAACATCGCTACTGGTTAAATAGATATCGTGGGTTGGTGAAAAACAAATTTTGTGCTTTTTGACCCTTTTGGATGTCGAATTTCGAAATATTTTAAATTTACATCTTAGACATTTGTATAAGTATCCAATTGAAGTGTAAATCACATCGCTAGCCCGTTCAGTCGAATTGAAAACGATCATTCACTAAAAAAAACACGTATCACCCCTGCACAGTACTGAGAAATCGAATTTCGAAAAATCTTAAAACCGTTTTGCGATCATTTCTGTAGTCATCATCCTGAAGTAAAAATTAATTGTATATCTCGACGGGTTCGATAGATATCGATGATTTATGTAAAATACATTCAAGGTCTTTTCACCACCTAGGAGAGTAAATTTCGAAAAACCCTCTAATCTTGTTTTAGAATTCTTTGTTGGTGTCTCGTGAACGTGAAACACACAACATTAGTCCGCTGGGTTCAAGATGTATCGACGATTAATTGAAAACGCTTTTCACCACTTTTCACCCCTTTTCACCTCCTTAGGTGGCGAATTTCGAAAATTCCTGAAATTGCTTTTTAGGTATTTGAGTAAGCATCAATCTTAAACAAAAATCACGTCGCTGTATAAAACTCAATGTGATCGATATACATCGATCGTGAGCCGAAAACACACATTACCCCTTTTTTAACCGGTTTAGGGCCGAATTTGGAAAATATAGTTTAATGGTACTTGGGATATTTACAAAAGCATCAATTTAAAGCAGTGAGCACTTCGATATCTCGATTGGTTGGATAGATATGGAAGGATAATCGATAACACATTTAAGGTATTTTCACCCTCTTAATTAAAGACTTTCGAAACGTCTTTGAGTCCTGTCGTAGACATTTGTATAAGTAACTAATTAAAGTAAAAATCACGACGATCGTAAATTGTGTTTCAAAGATATAGACGATTCGTAAAAAAAAAAAAAAACACATTTTCCCCCCTTTTTACTGCTTGGGGGTCGAATTAAAAAAAAACCGTAAATTTTTTGGGTATTTACGTAAGCAATATTTTGAAGTGATAACCAACTCTTTATCCCGAAGGATTCGATAGATATCGATAGTTAATCTGAAACACATTTAAGGTTGTTTCACTCCCTTAAATGTTGAATTTTGAAAAATCCTTAAATTATGCATTTTTATGAGTGTCCTATTAAAGTAAAAATCACGATGATAGGCCGTTTGGTTCGAGCTCTATAGACATTTCTTCGGAAAAACATTTCACCCTTTTTCACCCTCTTAGAAGTTGTATTTCGAAAAATCCCTTCTTAGTGCTCGCCTACGACCTGAGGGGAACCCACACAAAAAAATTTCACGATTCTAGGTGAAGTGGTTTGGGCTGCAGTTTGGTATGTCAGTCGGTCAGTCAATCAGTCAGTCAGTGTTCATTTTTATATGTAGATATTTCCAAGTGAGGCAGGCAGGACTCACTCTTTCGTAGTTTACAATTTTTTTATCTAGGTTGTTGTGTTCTTTTACATCGCCTTCAACAATACAATTTTATGGGGTCTGGCAGTGGCGGCTCGTGCGTTGTTGGCAGGGAGGGCACTAGTTGCTGATAACAATACACTCGTGTGAACGCGCCACCATATACCAATGACCATGAAATATCTACTGGCTACTTATTGTGTTGTGAGCAGTCAGTAATAAGCGGCACCTACATATCAACGTGTCAGTGGCTTTAGCGTCAACTACCACAATACGTAGTTCTCTGCAACTTGTGCCGTAACTCCCAACAATCCTCGAGCCGACACTGGGGCCTGGTATAAAGGACGTCTTCTTATTGCGTCGTTTAAAGAAGTGCCATAGATGAGCAGAGACGAGCAAAGTTCTCTTTATTAATTGGGAATAGTTGTGGACTTCAGTGACATCTGCAGACATGAACACGATCTGTGATATCATTGTCCACCTTCCTATATATGATACCATTTATGAATTCGTCTGCTTTGTTTTTGAGTGGCCAATCTACCTTGGAAATTAGTATTATTGGTCAAAAACTTTTCCATCTGTATGTTAACGGAAGACGTCGAGGGAATGAACAACAGGTTGTATGTAGTCTGTGGTCAGAATATAACATGGAATCTGCGGTCTCTACACATACGATACCGAAACATATTCTGGTTTTGCAGTTTTCAACACGGAAATACAAAACTTGCAATATTACCACAATATATGTAATTATTGTTTACTTTTTTTTAGAACGTGGTGTTACAGTCTGAGATGCATAAAACATACCTGCAATTTCTTCAGCGCAATGTCAAACTACAACACATGTGTAAAGAAATCTCAATAAGTAACGTTTTCTAAGATTAATTTACTGACAAATGCGGTCGCAAGTTGTGTGGGAATGTGCCCGGAATAAGAACGGTAATCTGTGTGTTCAAACTCGTATCAAGAAACCGGAAGCTATGTTCTGCACACCGAGAAAGGCGGTTCCGTTGCAAGTGTTTTCTAAAAGAAAAAGTTTGGGAATGTTTCCATGGATGCATGGGAAACATTTCTACCATACCTACTTTCGTAGCGTTACTATATGCACGTGTGATAAATTTACAAACAATTTTTTAGAGTGTATAACTGCGGAGTAGCATCTTCTGACAGTATTCTGTAACTGTTTTCCCAAAAAAATATTCGGTCAGTCTGGATTTTCCAGTTTACCCTTTGTCTATATTATGTTTGCGTTCCTCTAATTAAGGTGTGTGGTGAGAGACCTGCCGGCATCTCCAATGTGCGTACTTTCACATTTAGGCTACAAGGTATTTGACAACACGGTTCTCAGTTTTTATGTATTTTATTTTAATTTAGTCAGAAAGTGTTTAAATATGGAAGTTTACTGGAAAGCTGTTCGTATTCCGCATTTCTTACCAAGTCGCCTTATTTTCTCAGAGAGACCTTGTACACATGGGAGGATCCAGATCCTGCTGGCTCTTCAGTTAATTCAAGTGAACTGAATTTTTATTTATTATTTATTTTTAGCTATGGTGACAATAGGTTAGCCAGCAAAATGAAAACGATAAGATGTAATTTGTTTACAACTATATAATTTCCGGTAAACGAGGGATTTTGGTTGACTGCGAGGTTTTCCTAAGATTATTTACATAGGAAATTGTTGCAATATTGCGAACAAGTAATTTTGTAAGGAAATCCTTTGTTTTTTTACAAAGGTTTGCAAAAGCACAACGAAATTCCTTGTGTTTTTTTTTTTTTTACAAAACATAATGTTCTTGGAATGTAAGTTTGCTGTTCCGGATGGAGATGAGTCTGGCAGCGGAAATATTTGTTTGATCAGGAGGTCAGATAATGTGTAAATATTTGCGACGTGAAACAAGAGAAACGTGCGCTGGTGCGTCACGACTTCGGAGCAGACTGTATCCTTGGTTCTGTTGGAAGTTGTTGTCAACTCATGCAACATAGAAAAGGTTCCATTAGGGTGACACGGTAAGTTTCTTTCTGTTTTATCGCGTTGTTGTCGACTGTGTGTGAATATTAAACTGAGAGTCCTATATTAACAAGGAAATTATATTTAACCTTTTGGTTCAAAAGGATGTAAGACCTGTATACAATGAAGAACACGTGAATTAGTTGTCACACCTATGTCCGAGCGTGGATTCAAACCCAGGATCTGTTTCACCGTAAAGCTGCGCCTAACCGACTACTCTACGGAGGCCGGCTTCAGTAAATGGGGAGTTGGGGAGGGAAGTACTACCATATATGACTGTAATTTAAGGTTAAATATTGTATATTTAGTTTCAGTTCATTTGTACGAGAACACCAGTTAAGACCCTTTCACACCATCACATTTTGCTTGATCTTTGTTTTAGATTTATTGAGTAAATTTTACTGAAAGCTTTGTGACGCCATGTTGATATCATAACCAACCGCTACCATTTTGTCGTTCTATTTATTGCATGTCTTGAATTTATTCAAAAATGTTCGTTTAGAACATGTTCTATATTTTCGTGAATCTCATTTTTCATTCACCGAAATAATGTTTTTTTTTTTCTGACTATATTGATGTAAATAACTAGAGACCAGAAAAATTCGCGGGTTCACTGACCGGTAGACTAGCCTTTAAGAATATCTGTGTGTTCAAGCCACAGTCGTAGAAGAACAGGTCTGGACACTCGCCTATCTAACAATGTATTTTGCTTGACCCCCTTGGTTTTTGGCTGTAGTTCGTCAAGTTACCGAGATTGTTGTACTTTTTGGCGCTGTTTTCCGGGCGGTCGGACTCAAACTCCGTCCACTTTTTTCCGTTGTTAAATTTATAAAGTAAATAAATATTGCTGGAGCCTTTTCTTAAATTTGTGAGCGAAGAAAGTATTTAATAAATTGATAAAAAAATACGTTTTGATAAATTGTTTATCTTAGCGGAAAGGAAGTGGGCGGAGTTTAGTCCGACCGCCCTAACATCAGCGCCAATAAAACACAATATTCTCGGTAACTTGGTGAACTACAGCCAAACAGCAAGGGGGTCAAATATCCAGGCGAGTGTCCAGACCTGTTCTTCTACGGCCGTGGTTCAAGCAGACAACAGTTGCTCATTAGCTGCTCGCTGACAAAGTGAAATGGGCCGCATTTAGATACATTTTTGTTACTGATTCGTCCACTTCAGCGCGGTATTAAATATGTCAACGGTCAACTGTGAAATTAGCACGAACGTACAGTTGCTGCAATTTTAGCTTATGCCTGAAAAGAAAACGCGAATTTTTCAGATCCCTATAAATAACATATTAACTGAGTTCTGTAAACGAATTGGTTGATACAAAAATAATTACGAACAGTATTTCCAAAATATAACATATACGTAAACATTAAGTTGTATTTGTTCAAAGAATTATTTTGTGTCGTTTAGGAGGAGTCGATAATTTTAAAACAGCTACAGTAATTATTATTGTAAGTAATTGATTAAAATTTGAGATATAATCTTTCATTCGGCCCTTCAGTGTTTATTGAATCAAATTCATTGAATCGGTTTGAAGTGATTAATCTGTGCAATTGAATTTAGTAAATATTTTATCGTGTGAAAGTACCTTTAGTGAACAAAAAATTATTCTCACAGACAAAAAGTATACTATAACATGTCGTGTGTACAGTTATCGAAGTGATAGTTGTATCGTTACTGGAAAATGTTGGTAGGAGAAATTCAGCCAACTGCATAGTAACGTCTCGGATGTATAAGCAAGCTTTGCACTAACGACGGGCGTGTCGTCACTTCCGAGCCAAGTTATCCTGAAGGTCATTTCTTACCTTCAAAAGCAAGGCAAACTTCATGTCGACATGTTTTAAAACGAACGTTTATGTAATGTGAATTTGCAAATTCGCCTCATTTTGGTAAGCGTTCGGCCATGTTTTGCAAATTACGATGATAAACACAACCGTATTACAAAAAAAAAATATGTTTGGCATTTAAACGCCAAAAAATACAAGTAGATGTGTGTGTTATTTTACGGCTAATATGAAAGAAAAATCAAGAGTGCCAAGATACAATGAAGTAATTGCGTTTGAATAACACTGCTACCAACTAGTATTGCAAAGGAATCAAACAACTGAATGCAGCCGTGGAGAAATAAACGCAATATCCCTGTAAATTCAATAACCATTCGACAGAATCCACTTTTACCACATTTCACCGCAAAAAGCTACTAGCGAGCATTTTTTTTTTGTAAAATTCATTCGCATCGTAGTGTACTAAAGAAATTTTAGGTACGCCAATTTTTGTTTGAAATAGTTTTAACGTTATCATTTGACAATTAATAGATTTTATCACATATTTCCTATATAAACTCTGTTGATGTAGCGTAGTAGACAGAGCTCTGAATGAAACTCTGTCTCTCGTAGAAATGAACTTTTGATTTTTTAAAAAACTGTAAAATATTTTTTTGTAGTTATTCACTTTTTAATTATACAATCATTAAGTACTTAATTAAATATATTTAAGGAGTGAATTTTCTTAATTATGTGATTTACTCTATATTTGGGTGATTTAACAAAAATGACAATTTTGAATTTTACATGTTATTATTCCAAAAGTTACTAAGTGTAAAGTTAACCTACGACTAAAAAATATTATCAGAGATATATTTTACAACTCAAACAGTAATTTGTAGGAATATGACATAGTTAATTAATTTCTTTGTTGTCGAGCAACTGTGAGGAGATATTTGAATATCTAAAACTCTGTCGTGTGATGTAGGATTCTTACATCTACGTAGACAGGGGTAGTGTTTTTCTCATATTGGCGAAACCAGATTCGGTTTTAATAATTAGCGTCAATTTTGAAATCGTTGTTTGTTTGAAGCGGGATTGATTCAGCTCCGGAGCACATATGTTGCCATAAGGGCTAAAATAGACGTAATTAGGTGCATGTGGATCTGTAATAGTTTTCAGGACCCGTGCAAGGCGAGGTGGCGCAACGGTAACACGTTGGACTCGCATTCGTGAGGACTCGGCCTCGGCCATCCTAATTTCGGGTTTCCGTTGTTTCCCGAAAATCGCTCCATGTGAATACGGGGATGGTTCCTTAACAAATGTCATGGCCGACTCCTCTCGAACTCCCGTCATCGTACCAGGTTGTGTGTCGCTGTCTCAATTAACCTCGCTGTCGACGAGCCATAAATCCCACTTACCTTACCTTTTCGCTCCATCGTCTCGTTGACCGCCGTGTCTTAGCGTATGTCTACATACATGAGCCTAGAAATGCTCAGAAAAATGTTATTTTCGGCTGTTCTACATGAAAGCGTACAAGAAGCCAAATTCAGGCGTATTGACACTAATTCCAATATGAATTCCATTCAGGATGTGTCATGGGCACGTCGTTTAAACTGCTTATGAACGCCTGTGTAGACTGCTCAGAGCTAAAACGGTGGCATCGCTATACTCTGTCCACTCTTAAGGTTGCAGCAGAAATAATTATTGCTAGCGAAATTATTCAAAGAAATTGAATTGTGCCTTGATTCCTTATATAGTGATTGTGCCATAACAGGGTTACCTTGTATTTTTCAATATTTTAAATGAAATTTACGCTGTGCAAAAATTGTATTGCTATTAACTTGATTGAATTAGCTGCAACATTAGAATGGATAGAATATAGAGCATCCTCCCGCGTTAGGGCGATTGTACACGAGCGCTAGGAACGCGGCATTTCAACAGCAGACGTAACAATCACAAAATAAATGAAGGTGTCAGTGTGGCTAGACGGTCGCATAAAACACTATTGAAGATTTTAGTAACTACGTCAGCGCTTCTAACTTGGAAGGATGCGTTATCGATGCCAACGATCAAACGCTAAGTAGTCTACACGGGCGTTCATAGGCAGTTGAAACTTGGCCGCAACACATCCTACCTGAACGGATTCATATTTGAAATGGGCGGCAAACATAGCGTCTCGGACGCTTTCGTGTAGAACAGAAGAAGATGAAAGAGGGGTAGGACTGCGCCTTGGCGTTTTAAACGTGGCGTTTCTAGCGCTCGTGTAGAATTGCCCTGAAAGAGTCTGAATACGAGTTCAGACGCCCAAGCAGCAACTGACCTCTCGGCTCCACACTCAGTCGCTTGTATTAACTGCGCAATCTCAGCTGTATTGTTCTTCGCGCTTCTGATGACTCCAGTTTAGATGAGACGTATACATAAGACAACCGCCACATACCTCCGGCTTCGCCCATCTTCGGACGTGACTTTGCGTAATATGCCAAGTAACGGTACTAGGATGATCAGGACTTGGAGGAATTACGTCGTCCGCCTGCAAACTTGTAACGTTTCCTTCGTCTTTATTCCTTAGTAATAACCTGGGAAATGAATATTTCGCGAGTTAAATGATGTACATAACATTAGAAGAATAGACGAGGCTTGAACGTAAATAGAACAGTGGCTTCTGTCATGCAGGTCACTGAACTCCCGAATATTTCCTTTCCCTAGCAGTAACGCGAAGTGTATATGTTTACTGCTTGTTGTAGCAACTACAAGAATGTTCGTTAGATAAGTACCTTGCCCTTGGACAATATGTATTCAATGCTTCCCAATGCTACACTACCTCAGGAGCTCAAAATATCTCGAAATTACAGCGACCATGACGTTATAGCGAAGTCACAGTTGACAATGATAAGCCGAGAAAGATGAGAAAATATGGTTTTCCAGCCACAAATTCAAAAGATGAAAAGCTCTTAAATCGAGCATGAAAGGGAGTCACGTAATCATCGACAGAATGACGGGGAATGTAACTCGTATACTTTCGATGAGAGAACCCTACGGCTGGCAGTTCGTCGCTAAGTAGGGTATAAGCAACTCACGGTAAAGTGAGCACTTTTTTATTTTTAGCCAGTTTGTATATTTCCCTATTATAATAGTTATATCGGTGTAAGTAATAAACACAGTGTATGGATTTCACCATACTCTAAAGTTAACGTCTGAGGCCGCTATAAAATATACTGATAATTTTTCTTGTCAGCTAGGTCTTCGAAAGTGCTGACTTTACCGTGAACTAACTGCCTATAGCTAACTCTTCGGGTAGTTTCGGACTCGTCTAGTTGAAGAATTGACTTTGAATGTGTCCAAGATTCTCAATTACGTTTGACGGCGACGGTGTTTATGTCTATGAATGTTATTGGAAAAATAGTTTTTAATTGCGTTGGTTCTCATCGTGACTGTTTTTTTCAGTGGAGGTTGTGTGTGTGTCTATATATATGCACTCGCTTCCCACAAAGACGATTCGACCGGTCGGCCCAGATTTTCACATGTGCAACTCGTGCCAGCGTGCCGGATGATGTTGGTCGGCGAGTTTTCTCAGGGTGTCCTGTTTTAATCCGCCCATCATTCCGGTGGTGCTCCATACTCACCTCATTTCACCCCTCCCCTGTGCTAATGACCCAGATGTTAACCGTTGACCAAAATCTCCTCACTTACTCATTCACTTACAAAGGTCTTCAGGAAAACAATTTTATCAGAATTGTCAGATACTGTAAGTGCACATGTTCTTAGAACTGACCTTTGCATTTGGTTCTGACGTTTCGTCAACGTCTCAGCGTCATGCTGTTAATATCCCGTCAAGGTTAAGATAGAGGCATGTTTGCCCAGCAATGGCTTTGGAATGTGTGTTTACGAATATGTACACTGTCGTCGTCTTGGTCACAGATATGCACAATTTCCTGTTTCGTTTAGAAAGTTTTCGCCACATCCGACTATTAGCGTTTCTCATTTGTATTGTGCGCCATGGCGTCGATTCTTGAGTTGTTACGAATTTATTTAGAAACACTACTGCCTTAATTATACTGTCGACATAGCGGTTAGCTATTCTCGAGTATGAGTTTCGAGTTGGTGAATTTCGCGTGAGATATTTCTCAATTTAAAATTTACTGTCTCATGTCGGTGTAAAACGTTTGTAAAACGATATGAACAGTGCATTTGTGTATCACTCTGAATGCACTTATAGAGTAAATAGTTAAGTACAGAGCTACACTATAAACGTCAGAAAGTTTTAAAGAATCCTTTAATATTCGTTGTAGTTTGCTGAATACTATATTTGGATGAATTTTGATTGTGTACTGTGGGATTTCGTAGCTTTGTAGCTTTATAAAATAACGGATACTTGTAGACATCGTTAGTCTTTAAATTTAAGACGTCGTTTCTGTATTAATCACATAATACGTACAACATACAGGCTGACAAACTTCGGCGGCAGGTTACTAACGAAAAAAATTAAGTCTTAAATTAAAGTGAAAAACTTACAGTATTTTAGTGGAAATCCATATCGTCACCATGTCGTTTCATCTTTTATAAAGTAGAGATCAAGTAGGTATATTTTGAATAATACTATTGCTATTGCACATCGCAGTCGTACACACCTTGTAAAAGTAAATGTGTTCCAATTATGATGCAGCTATTCGTGGCACTATGCATAATTACAACTACCTAAATGAATAAATAGTTACTGACACAATTTTCACGGGGAAATATTGTTATACCTTTCTTAAGACTCGTGAAAAGTAATTGAATTTTTAACTTGTGTGCCTTGTTTCCAAAAGTTGTTCTATGCATAGTAGATTATCAATGTTCGGCCTTCCAGCACTGAAACCGTTTAGTTATTTCTCGTATTTTGCCTTTATATTAATGCTTCTTTATTTTTTCCTATATTAGAGAATGTATATTTGTTATTTTTGATCCTCCACACCTTGAACGTTATTTAATGTCCCAATTTTAAAGCTGCTAGAAACATGTGACGTTTGCCATTCCATCGGCACGTGTTTGTCTTTGAGAAATCAGCTAACGCATATGTCAACATGTGGTGGCCATGCCTATATAAATACATAGAGATACGCGAAGCCACGTTCGTTAACCTATCGCTATAAGTTGTAATCAAGTCTCTGGTCCAAGCAAATAAGTAGGTTATCAGTGTTAGTTACGTTGCTAATTTGCATTAACATCAGGTGTGTTTCAATTATTATTTAAGGCAGAATAAAAACAAAGTATTTATAACATCAAAAGGCCTCAGAGCGATAAAATGATGTCCAAAAAAAACGGCTTACATGATGTAGTTTAAAGTAATCTCCTGACTATTCCTTCCTCTTTGTATGTAAATATGTGTAGCCGCTATTCTGGTCCATTTGTTAGGTGCTCGATGAGAAGTCAGTAGTGTAGGGCTCGCCCACTCATACTAGTCCAAACCTCTTTTTAAGGAATTACGCTCTCGATAGTGCATCTTTGATTCCAATCTCTTAGCAGTTTACAACAAGAAACTTCGTGCCAACCTCAGCAAAATTGTGTTCTTGATACAGTTATCAAACTTCCTTATTGAGGCATGTTTTTTTCTACAGTACTCAGAATTTTCAAATTGCTAATTTCTTTTACACATATAATACTTTCCTGAAATTACTTATTCCAAGATGTTATTTTCGTAAGTTTTAAAATTTAATCTGATTTTATATAGGAAGGGTGTAAACTATTTTTCAATCCATTTATGTGTTTCATTATACACATATCTTGAATACCCTTTATAAGCTTGGTTTCTAGAATGTACTAAGTTATTAAAGAAAATAACGCTTTTGTCGTTACTAGAATGTGATCGATGCCACATTTTTCACCATTATAAACTTTTAACGTTTTCTAGTTTAAAAAAAATATATTACAGCCTTCTCTAAAGTGTGTGTTGAATCAATGCAAATTTGGAAAAATTTTAATGCTTTTTTAATTTCGTTTTGTATCATAATTAATAGAGATCACATTGTGCACATAAATGTAGCCTATATATAGACACACACGTGCTTGTTTGTTTTACGGTCGCTTCCGTCAAATTATATTCAAAATTTGTTTGTGAACTTAGGACGAGATATGGCATGTGTAGAGTAGTAGGCCTACTATGTGTGTACATAGGAGGTGATTCAGTGTCGACCTGGCTGAGGAGTGAATCTTGTGGCTTTCTTGCAGAAAATAAGCGTGGTTCTGATTGGACATGTTTGCCCACCTTCAAACTCATTGAGCTTCCTTTTACGGGTTTTTAAATGAAAATTAGCCTATCACCGCGATACTCCTCTGTGAGTAATGGTATAGTAAACTTAGAATCCAGAAATAAACCTACTTAGCGTGAACTATCCATGACTCAGTAGGACGTTCAGATCAGGCAGAAATAGCGTGGTACCGTTAATAGGGAGGCTGGCAGACACCAGGTGTGGTAGCGGAGTCAGGCGAGTTACCGCGAACAGGAGTGTCCTCGATAAATGCTGCGTAGGTAGGGACATAGCGAGGACCTCGATAGTAACACCTTCTTCCCCTTCTTTTTCCCAGTCTGCTTTATCTTCATTTATTTATGTCGCTCGGACGGGATATGCGAGGCACAGTATTACGATACGGACGACTTCTGTGTAATGGCCCTTAAAATGGAGCACAGCAGTATGTCGGCGTGAATGCGTTCCTGCCAGGGAATATGTCACTGAAGAGTGTGTGGTACATAAGTATAACGTGGAACGCATTTTATGAAATCTACATGTTATTGGATGTTACAATTAGGAAAAGCGGAGAGGTAGACCTAGGACATAATCTTTGTTAAATTTATAAGAAAAATATTTGCCAGAGTGATGCGTTTCTCGTGATTCCATGAATCCATTTTGTATTTTGCAACGCTGGATCTGCGTACTATTGATTCTGGTGAATGATGCTTGGGAATATCTTCCGCTGCGTTGTTCACTCCCAACGTTTACTTCAAGCCAACACAGAGGTCGAACTTGGGTTCAATGGCTGAATGGACCAGCGTCCTCAGCTGTTAACATGCAAGTCAGTGGTTTAAATAGTATAAAAGAAAGGCTGTAATATGTGTGAAAATAAATGGAAAATTAAAATGGCTTGATGTCTCCACTGTAATAATTTAAGAGGTCTCCTTAACAGAGTTTGAAATACGTTGCAGCGAGTTGAGAGTATTCTTTTTTGACGAAATTTTTTAACGTGCAGTACATTTGTATATCTATGAAAAGAATACACTTCAACTATGACTCTGTTAGTTTAAAATTTCAATACGTTTGTTAAAAACAGAATTTTTAACCGCTCAAAATGCATAATAATAACTGCTTTTTCAGACTGCCATATTTGTGAAGAAACCAACCGCATTCTAGTAACTCAAAAATTGAAGCATGTGCTGGACTTTGAACCATACTTTCCACAGATAAATGATATGGTAACCTCTCAAAGTCCCATAGGTAAGAGAATACTAGTAAACCATTGGAGATATTGCATTACATACGCCAGTCAGCGGCACTCTTAACGCTTCATCGACTCTGTTCCTTTCGCACACAAACTCACTCTAAGAGTGAAGCAATCTGTAACACCTATGTAATGTACAGTCTTTGTAGAGGAGGGGTAAGACAGAACATTTAGTGTGTGAAAAGGAAACAAATGCTAGCATTAAGAACACGATCTTCAGTTTGCTGGCATTGCTGCAGAAAGGCAGCTTCAGAACGAAAATATTCGGAATTGTAATTATTACGGTGGCGACCAACACGAACGGAATTTCTACCAGGATGTGTACAACTCGGTCGATACGTGACGTGTTACGTTATTGGCTTTGTGCACTCGTAGGCCTTCACGGCAACTGTATTTGCCACGTTGTAGTCTGATACCTGTTGACACGGCCATGTAAGTGATTAGATTCTCAATCTGTGTGGGTAACTAGGTTATTGGTAGGGACATCAGAGTTTTGAAAAAATATTTTTATGCCAACTTGTTTTAATGTCTTTTCTGTACAGCTAAAGCTCTGCTTCATGGTTAGATTACACGTTTAATTTTAAAATGTCTTGTAGTTCCACCCACAAATCAGATACATTGGTTTAGCAGTCCTTACTTTCATTGGCACAAAAGATACACAAGATACCGAGACAAGTTTGTGCCAAAATCTTGTCACCAAAATATACTGTTCCGAGTTATAGACCTTCAGGAAGCATTTTTTCGGTGTTCTTCCTTGCGTTTACTCTAACATTTACTCCTACTAGCATTAATTTGAAAACTTAGTAACTTAGCGATATGTGGTTTGGTATGGTTCACTTACAACGTTGTCATGTCGAGTATTTCGTATTTTGCATGGTTCATTAATAAAGGCACGAGTATTTCGCGTATTCATCTTTAAGTTCTATACGTGTACCGGCTCAAGCATAATATCCATTGGTTTTTAACAGTACAAATGTGTAGCACGTGATAGCTCAACGAAGCTTGTTTCCTTATTTATAACTGGCTTGCAGTCGTCAAATGTGTGTTAAAACAGCTCTCGTCTAATCGCAGTAGGAGTGAAGTATACGTTATTGGTAGAGACTGGAAAATTTCGCGAATTCAATGACCTTAGGCTAGAGTCCATTGTACTATGCATACTGAAGCCCCGATTATTTGTCGACTATCTGCTACTCAGTTGAACAGTAGACAATGGCCGAATAGACGAGGCCTGAGTATGCATAGTAGTACAATGGATTCTAGCCTACAAGTAATTGAATTCGCGAAATTTTCCAGTCCCTAGTTATTGGCGTTCAACCTGACCTAGAATAAATACGCGAAATAATCGTGCCTCTATTCATTACAAATATGAACTAAATATTTGAGTACCGAATTCATATTAACAGTAGTATACTAAATGGGTAACGTAATCATTTTGTCTACTATGAGCGCCAGTCTGAATACAGCAATTTTCGCCTCACATCATCCTAACGATCGTTCAAGACTTTGATGTTGAGCTCTCACTTAATCTCTCCACTCCACCATTGTTGAAACAAAATAGGGTGACCTTTGAGACCACGATCGTTAGGGAATGACTGTTCGAAAATAATGCTGAGTCATATCCCTTGCATGTCCGTTACATCGTCCCAACCCGCTGGTTAAATCCGCGATTAAGACTCGCATTGCCCTAATTGGTACCCCTACGTCTGCAACATGTCAGTGTGGACATCACATTTGAAAATCCGCTATATGTGTCCCACCTCTAGCCACCTTTAGCAGAAGGCCGCGGTCTTCGATATGGCAACCTTGCGAAGAAGGATCGTTTTAATAGCGGCTTGAGCTCTCCAACGACAATGTCTTTCCCTGATTCACTGGTTTGTAAGACGGATAAACGAACCAGGAAACTCGCTTTGCCGTATGAGAGCTACAAGCGCTATTAAAATGACCCTCGTTGGAAGCGAAGGCCTGGATAGAAGCCTGAAATGATGGCAGGGCCTGCACCGTATTGAGCAAGATGCCTGTCGTCGTCCCCGGCCTGAAGAGACACCCCCCATCGCTGCCGAAAAAAATTGGCCCGATTATACACCCCTGAGATGTGACACAGAAGACGTCAGCTTTCTGGAGGTTAAGTGGCGCTTCTGTAGTGTACACGTGGTTTCCTTGCACACGTGTGGGTGTCCACGTGGAACAAATAAATGGCTGGAGTGTTTGCTGCATCTTAAACAGGGGTTATAATATGACTGCTGTGAAGTGAGATTACTTTGCACCTCTCGAATGAATTAAATTTATTATGAAATTTTCCAAAATACTTTCCACTCAAAAGTATTGGTTATTAGTAGGGCCACGATTTTGTCGCGAAAAGATTTTTGCCCCACTTTGTTTCAGTGACTCACGTGCACATCGGCAGTTCTGTTTCAAGGTAATTGGCAGCGTGCCTTTGTTCAGACACGCTTCTCATTTGACTGCACCAATCAGAATAAGATTATTGTGACTCCTTACGTCTATAATTTGCCAAGGCAAGTGATAGTAAAATTATCCAATCACAGACGATGTAGCAGACCTGTAGATGTGCACATGACGCATTGAAACCAAATGTTGCAGAAATATTTTCACCATAAAATCGTGGCTCTAGTTATTAGGCCTAATAAATTTGTGTATGGTGAAATATTTTTCAAAATACTGCAAACTTTTACTAGAAACAAAAATACACGACCTTAAGTGACCCCAAAATTGAGCAAATTAACCCCATTTTACGGCATATCTATACCAGTACCGCGGGAAAAAAAAAATGTAAGATAATATTTTATGAACAAACGTTATTTTTAATGTAAAATGTACTTCTAACAAAGTCGTGCTTCGTCTTCTGCGAAAACAATGTTCAGCTACCTATCGGTAGAGGCACGAGTATTTCGCGTATTCATCTGGCAACAGCTTAGACTTCTCAGTTCTATACATGTGCCGGCTGAAGCCGAATATCCATTGGCTTCTAACAGTGCAAACGTTAAACGTGGGTTGTCAAATGTGTGTTAAAACAGCTTTCGTCAAATCACAGGAGGAGGAGTGAAGTATACGTTATTGACGTTCAACATGACCGAGAATCAATACGCGAAATAATCGTGCCTCTACATCGGTCACATTTGGGTTCATTAATACGTAATGTCAAAATTTTTAGAGCCAGACACTTCCACACTACACAACAATACGTGCGTACGGTACTTTTAACCTGTAAACTTGTAACTACCGAATATAATGAGGAGGCCATGGCTGATATTGTTTGACGGAACTAAGATAACGTCACATTATCATTGCTATATGCTATTCTAATATGTAACGTTGTTTCGGTAGACGTTCAGTACCTGCCCTAATTAAACGCAGGCAGTTCAGTCAAGTACAGCATACGTACAGCATTGCATAATTGAAGGCTTTGGTGGAAGAAGAGGGCACATCACATTTTCAAACTTCTCAGAAACACACAATAAGAATTATTTAAAAAGGAAAAATTCCAAAATGCGTTTAAACGTTTCAATACTTGTAATATGTTTGTTACGTGTGTACGCGAGTAATCAAGAATAATTAGTTTTAAATAAAATGTTATTACTCTATCTCTTAGAAGTTTGCAAATATGACATGCCCTCTTCTTTCACCAAGACCTGCAATTATTGTGCTCTATGATTTAACATTCCCTTCAATGTTTTTGGGCAACATCTTGACTTTTCCATGAGTATATTCATGAGCAGAGACACGTGATTTTCGCACGTACATTTTTGCAACAGCTTGTTTCAAAGTCTTTACGTACATACCTACAGCTCTTCTTTGTGTTCAGTGGTTGGACGATTTAACTCTCGCGCGTCTTGGGGTTTTGCCTGCCAATCAGAGACGTGTAGTGTTGCTGTAAACTTGTTTTGATTGACACGTTCAGACAAGAAACGTCTCTGCACAAAGACGCGCTACCAATAATCATGAAGCAGAGCTGCGGATGTGAACGTGATGCATTAAAACAAGCTTTGCAAAAATCTTTTCGCGTGAATTAGGTGTTCCTCTGCATGAGAATGGCCTTACTGTTTAAAATACACGATCACACCTCTGCATCCGCCACGCATACAAATGTATCCCCGGTACGTTGTGTCCATTAATATATCCAGTGGAGACACAACAGAAGCATGGTTTGTTTGAAGTATGCTTATTACAGTTTCTACAGTATTTCTGAAAACCAAAGATTCACGTACAATTTTATTCCCAATTGCAGAAAATTATTTACAACCAGAGTCGAAGACATAAACACTATTATTTCGTCGCTAGTAACTCTGTCTCAAATCATTGTTCGTGGTAGTATGTGATGAAACATTACTTTCATTTTGTGTATAGGGTTAAGTGTGATTTGTTAATTCGGGAGAGTTAATTTTCTGGTCCACTACACAGTAAATGTCTGCATAATTATATTAGAAAATCCCCGGGAATAATTGCAAAACTTTTTTTGCGTCACTGTAAGAAAAATTTACACATTTTACGTTTTGCTAGGGATTTGTTGAAAATATTGATGATTAATATTTGTTAACTAAATGTTTTATACGAAAAAATTTGTCCATGAGTCATGGATCACTAATATTGCCAGCGAGACCAGTACCCTTCGGATACTCGAAAAGCCGTGGTTATAGCCATATCAAGTATGAACAAGTAAGCTTTCAGAGACCCGCGGAATGGACGGCCTTCTTAGACTTCTGTCGTGTGAATGACCACCGAGCATACTATTACTTCTCATACAGGGACGGGGCTGCGGTGGCCGATTGGTCAGACCATTCGCCTCCCATCAAGGCGATCCGGGTTCGATTCCCGGTGGGGTCGGTCCCCGGATTTTCGCATGTGGGAATCGTGCCGGACGATGCCGTTTGTCTGCGGGTTTTCTCGGGGGTTTTCCGTTTCCCCCGCCCTTTCATTCCGGCGCTGCTCCGTACCCACCTCATGTCACTCCTCACCAACGCTGAAGACCTCGATGGCGCTGAACAACGGCTTCCAAATTTGCATTCAAGCATGGACGTATTTAGTAGAAGGCTGGAATCTTTAAAATGACAATGCTGCATCGGTACGTGATGCATGTCACTACTTGGTTGCCCTAGCCTCTGTAGCGTGTTTCGGTGCAACTTTTAGTGGCGTTTGCAGCGTCTATACAGACTTGGGCAACCAATGAACAACTGGCAGCAGGTCCCAGATGCAGTGTTGACACATTCAAGACTCTGCCCTTCTGCTAAAGACGGCCATGTTTCAACGTGTGTACACCTTCTTTTATAAGAAAGTTGGTCGTGTGTGCTGATCACTTGATTTGTTAGGATACTAGCTGATACGCCAGCTAGCGTACACCTCCGTGTACACATTGATGGTCTTTTTTTAGCAAGAACGTTGTCCGTGTGTACTAGGCATAAGGATTGATGACGAACTTGCTGATGTCAGCAACGTGGAAACAACGCTACTCATCGTTGTGTCAACGCAAGATTACGCTTCTCTTTAGATTCACGAGCTGTGACCTTCTGAGTTTACGAATGTCTGTGATGCTATTTGAATACTCGCCGTCACGCACAGAAGTTTTCAACCGTATGTCGGATGGGAAAGTAATGAGAAGATCCAACTAACCAACACAATTTTGGAAAGTTACATCTGTTTCGTGTGGCAGTGACCTTATCCAATGTTATTAATGAACGCCGCATTCATTGGGTCATAGTGGAGACGTGAAAGATGTTGTTCTAATCATAGTCAACTTTTACAGACATGCTGCGTTTTTATATTTTTGACATACTACCACTTATGTCTTCTTTGTACTGACTTGTTTCAGAAAAACTTTACGTTTATCAATAAATTCTCAAATTTCTCAAATGCCCTGAAACGAGAATTTATCAAAATTTTAATTACAAATGTTGGCAGAAGTGCCGTAGCCGTTAACTCGTAATAAACACATAGTGCTGTTTTTCCTACTTAGGGTGGTCGCCTACCTGGAGTTTTTACCCCTGTGTGAGGGCTGAGAGCAATGCGTCCATAAGGGCGGAACTGGCACATCGTTTCTTTGCACCACAGCTGAATCGACATGTAGGCTACCCGTCGGAGACTTGCCTGAGCGTTGCTTGTAACGATGATCTTATAAGTTCATTAGGCGCGACTACACCTCTATCGTAATTTCGTTTGTATCCTGTTGTTACGTTTTAAGATATAGCGGTCTGAAGAAGCAGTTTTAATTGTGCAGGAGTGCTTCGAGATAATATGTAGGTTTATAACACGTAGGTACTACTTACTAGTACTTTGAAAGTGCAGCTTCGCTATCGTTAGGAATGTGTTTTGTTTCCTTAGGTATCACATTTGTATCAAGTTAAATAATATTTAGAGATGATGTTTAGGATAATTTATCGCGGAAAAAAGTTTACTGTTTGCTGGATTTCAACGTATGTTCAGCTTATGAAAGTATAACTGGCTTGTACGTGGAGCTGTTACCCTATTTGACTAACCCAATAAGAATCCCGCTATTGTAATGTTTGATGTATATTATTGGTGTGCAGACAGCTATGTTGTGTCAGACGTATAACACCCTATCATACATGTTGCAAGAAACCAGAGTGTTTTCAAGGATATGTTGGCACAATAAATTTTCGCGATATACCATCATTAGAGGCCCGGATATTTCGCGGGTTCAACGCCCAGCAGGCTAGACTCCACAGTCCTGTGTACACACTGTCCTCAGCTATATTTGTTCATTGGCTGCTGCTCCAGTGAGTGAGCATTTGAACATTTGACGATGTAGCGCAGGAGTCCGTGAGCGTTTTTACGCATGTCCGCCATTGGTT